>ML685793.1:3603805-3710955 GCA_007922175.1 Pelusios castaneus | reverse complement strand
AACAGTGATGGAACTAACTTGCACAGAGGATGTTAAGCACTAGAATAATTAAGGATGTTAAGAGGATGTTAAGCACTAGAATAGTTAAGCACTAGAATAGGTTAACAGTGATGGAACTAACTTGCACAGAGGATGTTAAGCATTAGAATAGGTTAACCAGTGAGGTTGTGGAATCGCCGTTATTGGTGATTTTAAGAATAGGTTCAACAAATAGCTGTCAGGGATATGGTCTAGAAATAATTGATTATACCTCAGCCTAGGAAGAATGCAGGTCCCTTTCAGCCCTATCTTTCTGAGAGTCTGTTTTTTTCCTTACCAATTTTGACATTTGCTAGTTGACTAATATTTTGTACTGAGTTACTTTTTAAAAGTAATAGCTTGGTATGACATTATAGATTCAACTTATTGTGCTATGTGTTCACAGCTCTAGGAAGATATCTTTTACTACTACAAAGGGAGGACAAAACATTTTTTGTAGGTTATACAAAACAGTGGCTTTGTTTCTTCTTACCAGAAAGCAAGGAATATTAATCTAAATATTTTGGAATCTGAAAGATTTCTTCATTTGATCTTAACTGTTGCCAGGCACGTCAAGTTTTGGGTCTTTACCAAGTTTTATTGATGTTCTTAAAGAATTAAATCCTTTGCAAATTTCAATTACTTTCTTCTGTTCTTATCTACACTTATTTCTGTTCTCATTACTCTTATAGATTGAATGCTTTACAGTCAAAAGAGGTGACTAGATCATCATTTGTGAGGGGGGGAGACAGAGAACTGTAGACCCAGAATGTGGGGCTGCAACAGATAATGAGATTTAAGAGCTAATGTTAGAGAGAAGGTAAATGAGGAAATATCTTTTATTGGACCAACTTCTTTTGGTGACAGACAAGATTCTGAGCTACACAGAGCTCTTTTTCAGCCCTGATCCATCCTGTATCTCTCACAGCCTGGGATCAACACTACTACAAATTTGAAAACCACACAGATGAGGACCCTGGCATAGGATAATAGTTTCCCGCTGCAAGATATATGCCTTGGTTTTGTTTTACATTTATCAGGAACAAATATCAAAGCTAAGCCATGGTGCTTGTTTTTAATGCATCAAAGATTGGTTCTATAACAGTGTTCTATTACAATGACTTTATTTCTGTTGTATTAAATGAGTGATGCAGATTTAATTAGATGGATGATGGTGCAGTAGTGTGATAGTTTTTCAGTGTATTGTTATGGTAAAGCTGCTTTCCATCTGGGTTAGAGAATAAGTACATCTATTACCTAAGTAAGTCTGAAGGTCATTTTGTTGGTGGTGTATGTGTGTTTTTGTTTATCTTAGTTTTTTTTTAATCCAGCTGTTGTAAGTGTATGTATAACAAGCTCATGGTTGAAGGAACCTTACTACTTGAATTGTGGCTGTTTCTTAACGGTACATCTCGAAATACGTTGTTCTATTTGTAATTCTCTAACCTTTCACATTTTATAGAGAAATATTTAGTGTGAGGACAAAAAGAAAATGTCTTTCATATCTTAAATGTACTGTTAAAATGCCACAAACTTGAATGTGCTTAATCCTAAAACCTAAGGGTTTAATCCTGACCCCATTAAAGTCAATGGGAGTTTTGCTATTGAATTCTACATGTTCATCTACATTTCAGTAAAGAACCTGTGGTACCATCCCTCAGACTCTGGGTCAATTGACTTGCGATTGTAGGGCTAAAATTGCCCTGGTCCTGAAACCCTGCGTGGGAAGTGGGTCTCCGGAGCCTGGACTACAGTCCAAGCCCAAATGTCTACCTTGCAATTTTTAGCCATGCAGCCTGAGCTCCACGAGCCCAAATCAACTGACCTTAGCTAGCAGCAGCTGTGCCTTGGTCTTTTATTGCAATGTAGATGTACTTAAGGGGCCAGGATTTCACCCAAGATTTACTTGAGGGATTTAGAGGAAATGTCTGTTACACTGACACCAGAATCTTTTGTTGTAGCAGTACTGGCTTTGTTCAGCCTTTGAAATTGACAGGCATAGTTACTGTCTGTTGCCTGCTAACTTCTAAATGGATGCATTGGGTCAGCAGAAATTGGTTGTATAGGGGGTTTGGGTTTTTTTAGAGAAACAAAGCACCAGCTGAATCATGTGATTCTAGATAGCTTGGCAGGCATAGGTGACTTCAGTTCCTGCTTTTTCATGTCCTCTTTCAATTCTTTTTAAACCAATAGTCTTGGGGTTTTTTTTACCTTATTTGTTAAGTCTCAGTGTATGAAGTTAATTTTAGATTTTAGATTCAGTATTTCAGATGTAACATTTCAAAAATACTCAAAGAATTAAAGAGAAACCATAATAATATTATAATATGCTGATATGCAGAAAGAAGATGAGCTAATCCTTCTTTGTATTATGGATGCAGTATTCCATAAATATGGAGCTTGTTGGATTTAAATGTTACTGATTTTGATCTTCCTACTTTAGATTAAACCTCATTTAACAAGGATGTAATGGGATTAGGAGAAACAAAAAGAACTGATTCTGTTTGGGGAGACATGATTTCTGATATCTGACTTTATTTCTACAAATCCATACTTTTGTTAAAAGACTGCATGTTTGTATGATATTCAGACAAGGAGACTTTTCCATAAATGCTTTAATACAAATAAATAGTTTCATGCTCTAGTAATTGGATGCTCCTTTCTGTGATGAGAAGGCTATGTGTCTGAGACTACTGGTGAAGAGAAATACTGTGAATAGATGTTCTCGGGAAGCTGGTTGAATTGGCAGAAGGGAATGAATTGCGATTAAGGGCAATAAATACTTCATTCTCTTTATTCCCAGCTATAAATCAGGAAGTGGTTCTTCCCCAGTTTTGTCATATTTATTCTGATTGCCCTTCTTAATCTATAATTTTGTTTCCTCAATATAATTAATCAGAGAACCATCACAATTATGCAATAACATCTCCATCTTCTGAATGGAAACATACAGATCTATTTACAATAGAGCAGACAAGTCTATAATATACTCTTTTTGGTGACACATGCCAGTGTGAATTATACAACCTTCAACCATCCAGATAGTGCAGATATACATTACAATGCCATTGCTTGATATGGTGTAAATTTTTATTAACATTTTATTTACACTTTATATCAACTTACTCAATATAACCTTACATTATTGGTTTTATCTTAAAAGGGCATTTTAGTCAGTGTCTGAAATGACCTAGCTGAGTAACATGTCCTAAAAACTATTTTAATAATCCTTTTCTTGAAAAAAGAAATTTTTGGTCCCCTGATGAAGACATTTGAACCAAGACAGAAACTGACAAACTATAGGCTTGAATCTGCAAATATTTGTTCCATTGAATTCAGTGGATGAAATCCTGGTTCCATTAAAGTCAATGGCAAAATTCTCTTGCATTCAATGGCACACATAGATTATGTAACCTTCAGCCAGCCAAGAAGCATTTATTAATAATTTACCCAAATTAAGGTCCCATCTTGCTCACATTGAAGTTGCTTTTCGAATTTTTATTGACCTCAGTTGTAGTAGGACAGCCTTTAAGGATATGTAGGCCCCAGTTCAGACAATATTTAGGTGTGCGTAAGTCCTATTTACGTCAGTGGGATATAGACATATGCTTAACTGCTTTGTTGACTAGGGGCCATAATCCTACACTCTTTTTAGACAAGTCATTTTAGTCACTGGGTGTCTGGCCTAAAAAGGGAATTTGGGATCAGACTTGAACTTTGTATCCAATGAAAGCTTTTCCACATGAAGACTCAAAATAGTATAATAATTAAACAATACCTGTATTAAGTAATTGTAAAGAAAGAAGTGATATATGAAGTAATAGTAATAATAAAACATTAAAATTATCAACATGAACAGGAATTCAGGGCTAGTAATCTTATACTCTTTATTGTTACTAAAAAAATTAGTTACAGCTGATTGTAGATGTGGCTGACTTGGCAATATTTCAAAGCACATAATTTTCTGTGTTGCCGTGTGTTGAAGACTTTTGCTCAATGTCTATTTTATTTATTCATCCTGTATTTTTTGTTTCTAAGATGCATCAAGACTTCCAGCTTTGAAGCTGTGTTGAAGTTGCAACAAAACCTTCAAGCTGAGAGTCTGAATTTGGGCTTATATGGATGGTTTTTATAATGACGGAAAGTTTCAGATGTATCATACTTAAAACTGAAATCTATTTAACTTTCATTTCTTTTTTTCATTTATCTTGCTACATTTCCTAGTTTATTGAAGATAAAGCAAAGGCTTAAATAAAGGGCTTGCTCTTTCTCAATCCATCGTATTTTCCTCCTTGATGCATTAGTAAAGTCCTAATATTGAATTTGTGATATTAGAATAATTTCAATTGAAAGAGACTGAGATGAAACAGAAGCTTATGACTTCATTGCCGGATAAAGGAACAGCGAGGCTGGAAGAGAATAAGCTCTTATCTAATCAAATATCTGCAACAATAGCAACAAAAATATTGAAAACAATGGGCCAAGTAAATTGCTTTTATACAAATTCTTCTTGTCCCTAAAGTTTGCTCTGATATTCCCCTTTCAAAGGAATGAAGGCTGTTGCAAGCATGCGAAACCTTATTAAAACACTGACAGTATGTTAGAAGTATAACAGGAAGAACGAGTATTGGCTATGAGATAGTGGCGTGAAAAAAAATCAGAGGATGAAATTAAGGCAGGATTAAGATGATCATATTAGTGTTCTCAGTAGACTTTCCAAACAAAGAAGACATGGTTCCTGTCATAAGAAGTTCACAGTGTAAAGCCATGCAAATAGGCAGAAATGTAGAGGGAAGGGGCTCTCTCTCTAGATGGTCAAGGTGGTGTTGGTCTCAATTTGGTAATAAGGTTATGACAGTCAGGGTGGATGGGTATGTGGGAGTAATTTATAATAAAACAATTATCTAGTATTATCTAGTTATGCTAGTAGTTCCACATTGTATTTAGTAGTGATACCCTTAGGGTGCATCTACACTTACTTACAAGTTAGGTCGACTTAAGGAGGCTTAAGCTGTTCCTTAAATCAACTTAAGGAAAACTTAATTCAGCCTCATTTTAGGTTGAATTAAGGCTTTAATCAACTTACTTAAACCAGTATGGACGCCCTAAGTCAACTTATGACATAAGTCGACTTAGGGCAGGGGGAAAAGGGAGCCCTTGCTCCCTTCTTCCCAGACCTACGGTTTGTCTGCAAGAGAAGCCGTGGTCCTGGGGAGAAGGGCTCCCCAGCCAGGATTCCAGCCACAGGGAATCCCCCGCTGGAACCCTGGCTGGAGAGCCCTGGGGGGCTCCCTTCTCCCCAAGAAGCCGCTAGCGGCTCGTCTTGGGGAGAGCCAACCCCATGCGGGGGTGGTTCTCCGCGAGACCAGCAAGCCACCGGTGGCTGTCCCAGCTCCCTTCTCCCCGGGACTGTGGGACAATTGCTGGCACGGCCCTCCAGCTGATAGGGGATTCCTGGGGTTTCCTTATCAGCTGGAGCGCAGTCCCGAAGAAGGGAGCACGGGGCTCTCTTCTCCCTGGGACCCCATTGTCCTGGCCAGAAGGGAGCTCCGCGCTCCCTTCTCCCCGGGACCTGAGCGGTCCCGGGGTGAAGGGAGCCAGGAGAGCTGCCGGCGGCTTGCCGGTTTCGGGGAGAACTAGCCCCGCATGGGACTGGCTCTCCCCGGGACAAGCTCCCCCTTGGCCTAATGAGTCGACTTGGATAGTCTAGTATAGACTCTCTTGGTCGACTTAATAAGGTAATCTTTAAGTCGACTTAAGAATCTTGTGCAGACTCTTTAGGTCGACGTAAAGTCGAGCTAACTTTCTAACTGTAGACATAGCCTTGGTTAGTTTCCCAGACCTGAATAAGAGCTCTGTGTGAGCTAGACAGCTTGTCTCTCTCACCAAGAGAAATTGGTCCAATAAAAGATATTTCCTTACCCACCTTGTCTCTTTAATATCCTGTGACCAACATGACTACAACAGTACTGCATTCAAGTTCCCCACAAAGCATTCTATTCCTAGGATGATTTTAATAATGCTAATGAATTTTGAAAAACATTATCTACATAATAGGTGACAATCCTGGAATCTTATCTATGTGACATTCTGAAGCCTGGAATGTCTGTCTGTGAAGCTGTGGAACCAGCTGAAGTATAGTTGAGAGCATTTTTTTTTGTTCTGAATATCACCAAATTCAGTCATTACTGAGATTGAGTCCATTACCATCAAGTTCTTAACTTATTAGTGATTTTGATTCTACAAAATGTATCCAGACAACGGCAGGACATATATCTATGCCATGATGAGTCAGAGGTAACTCAATCAATTACCACTCTTACTCTACAGCTAACTTGCATGCAACAATTTTATTTGCTGTATGAGGAAGGCCACGCAGATGATGTGTTATTTGGCCCAAATGCTGCACCCATGCAATAGCATGGGCTTCAGCTACTAGTTAGTATGTGTACAATGAGTGGATGACTGCATTGTGCTTTACTGCATTTTTCTAAGTATCATAGACCTATCATAGAATGGCTACTTTTTTCTAATGTCATATATAATGTAGGGTGTTTTATTAATTTTTCATAGCAGGAAATACATGAAGTCTGTCCTAACACAAAAGATGAACTCCTCAAATTTATTCTGTCTAGTCAGAAGGTAGTTTTAACAATATCAATATAGCTTTTCTGTCCTATTGTACAAGCAAAAAAGCACATTACAATTTCTTAGTTAAACTGGTGGGGTTTTTTCTCTTAGAATATCAAAACTTTTATTTCTCAACAGATGTAAGAAACATGAGTGTAAAGGACCTTCGAATGTTCAGTACAACTCACAGGACTAGTGACACAGGTATATCTATTGTATATAGAATATTTATTCTAATTTAACTTTTCTCTCAGTCTATAGTTAAATTATATATAAGCTGCTGTGTACAATTAGTTATGTATGACTGACACTATAACATTTTAATCTTTGCTATTAAAACAAACTTCTTGACAGAAGGCATTATCTAGAATTTTGAAAGCCACTTTTTCCCCCACATTTTATTTACTGTATTTTTTTGCAAGTTGCAATATGTAAATGTTACAACATCTGATTTGTTGCAAGGTAAATGTTGTTCATAAAATTATTTGTATTACCTTAGTACCTAGAAGTCCCATTGCGCTAGGTGCTGTACAAGAAAAAAAGATGGTCCCTGTCCCAAAAAGTTTATAATCTAAGTATAAGTGACAAGTACAACAGATGGATACTGACTAGGGAACAATGAGAAAATACTGGTTGCTGTAATAGAAAGTGATTTCCGTGTTCTACTGGCCTAACCATTGTCAAGTTGGGGTTTTGGGTTTTTTTTGTAGCCATCACAGCAAAGGAGTACACTGAGGATGAAGTAGCTTTGCAGGTGTTTACATTAGCACTTTATGTGGTGCTCTTTTGCAATATATACATCAATACTGGAAGCATTACCCCATGCTATTCTATTTTTAATACTTAGAAGGCATGTTCACATCAAAATATAATAGCAAGTTTTTTGCTACATAAGGTAACCTAATAGGATGGGCCCCCTTTTTTTTCCATTCTCTCCAGGAAATCCTTCTTGCCAGGAACTCTCATTAAAATCCGTGGGAGATGTAGACATTGAAGCCTTGCAGAGTTAGGCCAAAAGTCCAAGTATTTTCAATTGCATTTTAAATGTTTCTCAGGTTGGACTTTAGCAAGTTTGCTATATCAAACTATTTAATTTTTGTGGTCTTATGCTTGTATTTTATTCCTATTTATTTGCAGTCTTTTGAGTAACTTTTATTTTAAATATATAGTGTCAGATATGCATAGCATTTTACAAAACAAATACAAACTTTGTCACTGCTGCAGATATTGTACAATCCAAAGCCCTCATCCTGCACTGAAATCTTGTGTGGGCAGATCTCATTGACCTTATGAGCCTCCCTGAAAAAAGTAAATTTTTGAAGTGCGATTAAAAGGAGAGTGTGGAGATCAAGCTGGGAAGAGGTTTCCAGGCATAGGTTTTGTGAAAGAAGGCACAAAAGAAGGTTGTAGAAGGAGGACATGAAGAACAAAAGCTTCTTGGGGTCAGCAGTAAGGGTGTGTAGATTGACAGGCGATGCAGGTAGAGATAGAGAAAGGGATTAAGTTGTGGAGAGCTAGAAAAAGATTACTTTAGTCTATAGCACTGTCATTCTGGTCCCTTTCTTGAGCACGTAAAAAACCTATGTAAAAAGAAATAGGTTGATGGAGGCTTGGTACCTAACGATGATATGCAGTAATGCTACTTTTCCCTCCCAACCTTAGTACTGTAATAAACATACGGTATTGGTAGAGCCGCCACCTCCTGATGAAAATATAGAACTGAAGCATGAATCTTGGTAACTTAAGACTGGGATATTTGAATGTAATTCACTAAGAGGGGCAAACATTGGTAATGGGGCAAATACTTTTCAGGTGTTTAATGTAGATACTGCTAAGTAATTATTTCATGGTTGGTTGACAGAAATATATGTTTGCTTACTGATCTCTTTAATGTATCTTTCTTTGTGAAATGGATGACTTTTTAAAAAAATGAATGAAGTTTCTCCCATTCTTCCCCCGCCTCGCCCCCCATCTCTTCTTGATCCTCTTCCCTTTCTGGCTCTTTGTTTTAGGTCCTGTCCATGGATTCACTCTCTGTTCTTTATTATTCTGATGCTCTACATTCATTATCGGCTCTTCTCTGCTAGTTGTCCCTTTTTACTTGCCCTCTCACGTTGTTCTCATCCCAAATACCGTGAGAGAGATGAAACTTGAAGGGAGGGTATTATTCCACTGAAGTTGAGTTACCAAGGATGTGTTTTGCACTCCGTGTCTAAATCTGACTTGCAGCACCACAAGGCAGTAAGCAGTGGCTGGGATTTTCAAAGGAGCCTAAGGATGTTGGGCAATAAATTCCCTTAAGCTTCCAACTGCTATAGGCTCTTTTGAAAATTCCAGTCAGTGTCTCTTGTATCTACCTGATTGTTTGCATATTTTAAAACGTGATTGTAGGAATCCAGACATTAGATGCTATAACCTATTTCTGCATGTAATAGGAACTAATGATGTTCAAAGTCAGATGCCTTCTTAGATATTCAAAGAAAATTAGCTTCTTCCCACTCCCACCATCCTGAACCTACATAATTCGGAATGATTGATTAAATTTATTGGAAAATCTTTTCCATTCATGTGTTGGAAAAATCAGTCTGATGCATATAGCTGGAATAACTTTGTTTTCTGCAACTCAAGTCAATTCACGTGTAAATAGTAACTATTTCTCCTAACATCTTAGATGTGATACTGGTTCCTTAATTGATAGTTCATAATAAATATGTTTTAATTGTTGTGAACCAGGAATACCTAAAAGTACATGGTAGCTTGTGTTTTTTTTGTTACTTTATTAGAATTTATTAAAATTTCATAAAACCCAATTTAAATTGCATATTTATTTGCTTGCATTCTCATAGGGTGTAGGTATTGTAGTCATGAATCAGAACCCCATTGTGCCCCTTTTGTTAATTTTGGTGTTTGATTGCCAATATCATTGATTCACCAAATTAGTTGTGAAATAGACAAATTGTGAAACTGTTCATAATATCACATTTAGTAGTTTGGAGCTCCATTTATTTCAATAGTTACTCCTGATTTTACATTAAGTGGAATAAAAATTAGATCTACTTACCATAAATTGCTTTTAATGTGTAACCACTTTCCTAATATTTTCTCAACAAAATCATATCATTTTAAAATACAATACTCACAATCAACCTGTGAATTAGGCTTTAATTTTGTGTCCAACATTTAAAAATGTTTTTAAACAGTTTGAAATTATATTTTTATATTCAAAATAGATAAACTGGTAGTTCGTATGAAAAATGGTCTTTTCAGCCAGAAGTATAAATCTATTGACTATAAACAACTATATGCACTTACTGAAGAAAAGAAAAAAGCATCTGCTAATATACAATTAAAGGTAAGCTGTTCTTTATTTCTAATAGAATTTGTTTTTTGTATATAATAATCTTCTCCATAGATTCTCTACCAACTAAGTAGATGAGAATTACAGCAGTGTTTTAGAGCAGGATGGCATTTGTTTAGGCCAGAAAAAAGGCAGTGACCTCACATCTTAACTATTGCAATGAGGACCTGGATCTGAATCTTAGCTCTGGATTGAGAGCAAATATGAAAGTTGCTATTTTGTGGGAAGACTTGGACATGACCTGGATGTACCCAATTCCAAAATGGTCACTCAGATGTTCTGGTGATGAGGAACATACAGATACCTAGATATATAGGTAAAATGTGGGGGCAGGTGGAGACTAAGTGAAACATTTTAAGGACTTCTTGAATTGAAATATTTTAAACTGAACATACATTTATTAATATATGCTCTCCTTAACAAGTAAGTGGGTAATTGGTTTCTAACAACAGTATCAGCTATAGTTCAAGAAGATGCATATATAAAAATCTTGTTTTAAGAACCCTCTATGCAGACAAAGAGAGCTGGCTAGTATGAAAACCATTGAAGAGGAAAAAAAGAGTTGACACCAAAATGGGATCAGTATTTTCACCAAAAAACCTAAAAAGAATGTTGGCATCATATATATGTGTGTGAGATTTTTTTTTTAATTTATTTATTTTAGTTTTTACTTCCCATTCTTTTCCCTGAAAGCTTTCCCCATCTCTTCCTCAATGTAGTACTAAAATCAATAATTTAATGTATAGCTCTACTTTGAAGAATTACTTTGTAAAAATAGTATTTTGTTCTCTCAAACCTGTACTAAAGTGGAAATGTACTTTTCACAAAAGTAAGATATTACTCTGAATACATAGGATGTAGATCTACTGATCAAGAAGATGTGATTCTTCTTTGTCACTTTTCAGAGTAGAGCTACATTTTAGGCCCTTCACTATACATTTCTAAACTTCTGCCATTTTTGGAGGTATATATTAAGACTGATTCTGAGTCTTTACTTGAGCAAAACTCCCAAAGAAGTCAATGGGAAATGTTACCTAAGAATTGCAGGACCAGACCCAAATTCTTGTTTAGAAAATTCAGGAATTATTATAGATTGCAATTCAGAATTTTGGTGAACAGCATTTACTAAATCACCTAACAAAGTAACCTTAGATTTGTATGTTTTTGCTTTATGGCATTTTAATTATCTTTGGTGATTGTTATTTATGAAACCTTAATCAGAATATATGCAATACCAACACATTTTTCAATATTCATGTTATTGTCTGTTGGGCCTCAGGACAAAAAAATGGATCTTATAAAAAATTGTGAGCAAAAGAGGTGACATTGAATGAAAGCAGGAATACTTATTGTTTTTATAGTATAGTTTCCTTTAATGGTACAGGTATAATTTATCAAAAGAGTTGGCAGATATTATTTCTTCATGAGCTGGCAGCACAGAATTTTGCTGAGTTCATTCAAGCTTTAACAGTAAATTTTAGTCTTATGTCTTTTGGTATTTCATTTTTCACAAGTCTCTTATAGTTATGTAGGTGGTAAAACTGTATATTGAAAGCTCCACAATACTAAAAAGGTGTTCTGATATGCTGCTTTAAAAAAAAAAAAAAAAAAGGTGGTGAGGGGGGTGCTCTACTTATTTAATTCATGGTCTGGGTCTCAGTTCAGCACATCTTTCCCTTACTTGATAGAGATCCTTTCCCCCTCCCCCACCTTGCACCCCCATCCTTGATCTATCAAAGGGAGTAGCAGTTAGGGCTCCCATAGGAAAGGAGACACAAGCTCCAGAAGAAGTAGCTCACTAGAGCTCAATTCTTCAAAGTTGTCTACCTTTGACAAAGTGGCCTTTGCTCTGAGCAGCCATGGCTTGTCATTTGACAAGCTGCCCCTGCCCCTACAGGTCACAGTTTCCCTTTTCTCCGTATCCCACAGCATATGGGAAGCTGAGAGAAATAATGTCTCCCATTCCATCCTAAACCTCCCTACTCTTGTTGTATTCAATTCCCTCCCTAACTCCAAAAGAAAACTCCATAAACAAAAACTATTTAAAAGGGGATTACTGTTGGTTAAATTTTGACACCCACTCCCCAAGATAAGCCATTAAAAGCAAATTATGTGTCACTTCTTAACCATATCCTAAACCCAACTCAGCACATTTCTTTTGACAGTTCTTTGCGTTCTCCTGTCTGGGGGTCATATGCTGCAACACCAGTACAGACAGTAATTTAATGAAATAATCCACAATTCAGAAGTGGTACAGAGAACCCCCAATTTGTCCCAACGTTATAGTCCAAAACTCTAGTTACAGACTTGCACTGTCCTGACCAAAACAGAACGCACTACATGCTTAGTCTGAGCACATGTATCAACACTGAATATTTGCTTATGTTGTTCAGATTGAATTGTAATAAATAGCATATTAAATAAACGAATTGTGGCTCAACCCAGCAAAACACTTCAAGCATGTGAGTAATCTTATGGTCATCCAGAGTCATGGGATGCACATTGTCAAACTAGTGGATGTATCAAGTAGGGTCCTCCAGGGGTCTGTCCTTGGTCTGGAGCTAGTCTATATTTTCATTAAATATCTTCTATAATGGAGTGGAGTGCGTTTTATGAAATCTGTGGATGATACCAACCTGGTAGGAGTATCATGCACTTTGAAGTACAGGATCAGAATTCTAAGGATCTTGATAAATTGGAGAATTGGTCTAAAGTCAACAAGGTGAAATGCAGTATTATACTTGGAAGAAAAAGTTAAATACACATATACAAAATGGGAACTAACTGGTTAGATGGTAGCACTGCAGGAGAGGCTCTAGAGATTATAGTAGAGGCTATGATTTGGCTGGGATATTTTTATTGACACAGAGAAGGCAGAGGCAATAAATACTAAATCATGGAAATGAAGTCCAGAGGCCTATTGCCTAGGGCTGTACTATTGGAATTTTGAAGAAGTCACAGAGGTCTTGTAAAATCATGGAATCTGTATCAGAGTCCTAGCCTTGATTATAGTGGATTGCAAACTGAATATGACCCAACAGTGTGATATAGTTGCAAAAAAGACATGTTGTTCTAGGAAATATTAATAGGAGTCATATGTAAGACGCAAGAGGTAACTGTTCCACTCTGTGTGACAGTAGGAAGGCCTCAGCTGGAATACTGTATCAACTGGGTGCCACACTTCAAGAAAGGTATAGAAAATTGGAGAGTCCAGAGGAGAGCAACAAAAATGATGAAAGGCTCAGAAAACTCTTTCATATGAGGAAAATTTGAAAGAATCTAGACAATAGAAGGATTGGGGGGAACCTGATAAATCTTGAAATATGTTAAGGACTGTTATAAAAATGATGGCAGTTGATTTGTTCTGCATGGCCATGAAGGATAGGACAAGAAGTAATTTGCTTAGTTTGCAGCAAGGGAGGCTTAGGTTGAACATTAAGAAAAAATTCCTAGATTATAAGGATAGTTTAACACAGAAGCAGGTTATGTAGGGAGACTATGGAATGCCCATCACTGGAGATTTTTAAGAATAGGTTCGACAAATATGTCTTAGAGATTGACTATTTATATTTGGTCCTGCCTCAATGCAAGCAGCTGAAGTAGATGGCCTCTTGAGGTCCCTTCTCACTATACATTTCTATGATTTTTATGTTGTTAAAGTGCATTTTATTGTACTTCATATTTTATATTATCCTGAGAATGAAGATGCCACTCATTTATATCATTGTTTGTTTATATTAGGGCTTGTCTGAGATGTTTTAGTTTGAATTACAGGGGTATAAATTTTAGTCTGTACTAGCACAGTGCACGCTAACTGACCTGTGTGGATGCTGCTGGCACACATTAAGTTCCCTAGTGAATGTTAATTGTTTGAAATGGAACTCCATTAATGTTTACTAGGGAACTTTTTAGTGCATGCCAGGGGGGTCCACACAGTTAGCCAGTTAGCATGCAACAAGCTAGCATGGACTAAAATGTAGACCCTTCAGGTGCACACAAAAGCATTGTGTAGACAAGTCTTGTGTATATTAAATTAGGTCAGTTCTCCTTAGTAAGCCTTCTTTTGGGCCAGGTTGTGAACCCATTGTTCACATTAGTAGTTACTCAAAAGTAGATCTATTCACTTCAATAAGATTTTTTAAGTGCTTACAAATGTAAGGGCCCAACAATCTGGCGTTCTATGAGATGATGCTAACTTGTAGAAAACTAAGTGACTCTGCACAAAGATATTTTGAACTCAGCTGTGTTTGAAAGACTTAAATATTTGCTAGTTTTTAAAATGAAAAAATACTGGTTCTAAAATAGGGTTTTCACTTAAACTGGATGAATAAAAAGTTATGCTAGTTAAGTCAAGAAAGAACTTTCCCTTTATCTTGCAGGGAAGGAAGCTGTAAATTGCCTTCTTCCTCCCTTATGTGGACTACTTGTATCTCTGGTCCAGTTGTGTGCACTGTGAGTGCGGGGAGGAAGAGAACAAGCACTGATGTTGTTTCGCCCCCTCTTGGATCCAGGTGGATTCTGAGTGCGTGAAATGGACAGCACTTCACCCTACCTCATGCTCACCAGCCAGCAGAGCTAAACTAGGCACTTGAAGCCCACCTGTGTGGGGAACCTGGGAGGGATCTATAATTCCTAAGTTGGACCTCCTTCCCTGGATAGTTCCTCGCATGCCACAGTTACCTAATTCCTTACTAGGCAATAGGAGCAATTTCTCAGTTTAGATCAAAATATTGTTTCTTACTATAGCTGGTTGAAAAATGAAATTTTCTTTTGAAAATTTGGAAAACTTCACTGCTTATTGTTCTACATATTTGCAGTAGAATTGGGTTTTTTTTTCATCAAAATACTCTGAACCTTTTCAATTTTTAAAAAAATACTTTATATTAGCAGGGTGTGGGGGTGTCTAACTTTTCCCATTTCTTTCTCTCTCTCCTCTTTTTTTCCCCCCTCTGCATAGGTTAAAAAAGCAGAACAAGCTTCGAAAACTAACAAAGAACAAATGCTGCTGAAACAGCATCACCAAATATGGTGGCAAGAGCATAAAAGACTGAATGAAAACAGGTAAGAACTGGGGAAATCTTAGAGATTATAAAAGAAATACATTTTACCAACATTTTTGCTACCAATCTGCTTAATAGAAATAAGATAAAGTAATCAAATTTCAGTACAGTATTTAAGGAGAGTAGGAGATTGTAACTGCCCACACCTTAAACTGGGTGAGCTTGAAGACAAGAAGAGGATAGGTTAAAGGAGGTGGCGGGTTGTCCTGTCTCATTCACAGAAATATATGGCTATCAGCTAATATCTGAGGTAGCCTGGAACCAGTTGGAATATTGGTACCCTCAGAGCTTCCACTGCTTAATTCCTTTTGTCTTCAGACGTGATATGTAGCTCAAACTTATTTCTAAAAGATTGGATGCTCATTGCTTATGTCTGAAGGCAAGATTAGTTGCAGTTGGTCCTGCTTTAAACAGTGTGTTGGCCTAGATGACCCCTTGAGGTCCCTTCCAAATGTAATGTTCTATGGTATGACCTCAGTTAATTATGCCACTGGACTGCAAATGCATTTCAGAAGCTATTTCTTCTTCTTGTTGAGGTAAAATGTGGAAATACCATTAGGATTTTCCTTGGTATTTTGACTGGTGGGCTGGGTTTTATTATCTTCTACAACTGTTTAGATGACTTGAGACCTGATCCTACAAACACTTTGTATGCAAAACTCAGGTAGAAATGGGCCCTTAATGCTTTGAGAGTCTGCATTCACCGCCCTACTCATTTGATCAGGAACAGCATGCTTTTGTCCAAGGGATGGTAGCTTCCATAGCTAACCTCGGATCCATTTTTATCCAACAAATCTTTTGCAAGAGAATGTATTTCAAGGTATCTTCCTCCCATGTTGAATGTAAAAGAGACTTTCTCTGTTCTGTTCTTGCTGAGCCCTAAAGTTAAAGTATCCTACTGCTGTTGTAAAATACTTTCACTTTTGCCTAGCAAGGTCACTAGAACTTTCACTGAATGACTAGAGTGTCTTATTGGGGATCATGGAGAATCAGTGGGAGGCCACAGGTCATCTACATGAAGACATCATGCCTCCTTTCCAGTTCTGTGTCCCAGAGCCTTGCTTGCATCCCTCACTAATAGGGCAGCTCCAGTGGAGTTGCAGTATCAGGGA
Organism: Pelusios castaneus; assembly: GCA_007922175.1. Classification (NCBI taxonomy): domain Eukaryota; kingdom Metazoa; phylum Chordata; order Testudines; family Pelomedusidae; genus Pelusios; species Pelusios castaneus. The sequence goes on along the minus strand of ML685793.1, from coordinate 3,694,777 downwards.
CCCCTCTGGATGGGGCTGCCTCTAAAAATTGTCATCACAGAGGGGAAACCAAAAAAAGTGGTCTTTTCTTTGGAATATGCATGATGGGGTTGATATATATCCCACATCATGATGACTTGCCTAGTCTCTGCCCACCCCATCTAGTCTCCCTCTATGTTTAGTCTTGCCCCATTCACTTAAAACATTAATTCTGTGTAGGGTAGTTTTCCATCTTTAGTTATATGAGTAAGAAATTAAAGATTTTGCATAAGTCCCAAATATACATTTCAGATGTAAAGTGGAAGCAGAAATACAAGCTTTCCTTGATGAAAGGAGCCTTGAATGTGAATTTCTTTTGGGTATGCGGGACTTGGGTAAGAATTTTCACTTGATTTCTTAATTAATTTAAGTGGAGTTTTTAAAAAACAAATGTACTTACTGTTTCTGATTTTTTTAAAAATTAATGTACAGAACAATGTAATAATACTTGTCTTTTTTTGAGAAAGCTTTATGTTTAACTGGCTATAGCACATAAATTATCAAAGGACTTGGATACATATCAAACAAATACAGTAGATTCCATCTGGCAGCTGAGGGAGAACGTGAAATACAGGCTGACTGAAATGCAGTGCTACCCTTCACAGCAGTCCTGCATGGAATACAAGTTCATTCCAATCAACGTGTTAGAACAGGTTGGAAAATTCACTTTTACAATTTTGTTGCTATTTTGAATTTTATTTTATTTTTTATTATTTTTCTTTTGCTTATTTTTTGAGGGAGCAAAACAAAAGTTTCAAAGACTTTCAAAAGAAGTCTGAAATGTAATATTAAGATGCCTATTACTATTAGAAAATATGGTAGTTATTCATTTTTTAAGACCATGCTCATCCTCAATAGACTTGATTATGCTTACATCTCACTGGAATTAATCCAGATTTACACTGGTGTAAGTTACATCTTTGTAAAATTGGTGGATGGTAGAAGAAAATCAGGCTCTGTGTCTTTTTCTAAATGAGAGTTTATTATCAGTCTTAACTGTTAATATTTCATAAAACTAGGTAGACTTTGTGAAGCAACAACAGAAAACAAATTTGGAACTACTTAATCAAGAAAAAATTGCTTTGCAACGAGAGCTTGAAGACTGTAAGGCTAAAGTAAGGGTTACTTTTTCAAATTAATTGAGCTATTCCACAAAATAAAAAATGTATTAGAACATGGATTTTTTTTCCCCTTATAGATACTAATATATTCTTCTGATGAAAGATCTGACCTTTTTCATGAAATTCCTACACAATTATTGGCCTTAGAATGCCCATACCCTGATTTGAAGTCTTCAGTCCTTAATGAATTCCATAAATTTGCAGATGAATATTGGTCTAAGCTTCAAGAGGTTGATCAACAGTTAAAAGTCATATCCAGGTAATGAAATCTGTTTTAATTCATTTTTTGAGGGCAAGATAATGACCTCTGCTGTGTTCTGTTGTCTCCAGAGACTGCAGTTACTTTTAGAAAGAGAATTATTTCTTTTGTGGAGTACAATACATAGTTGATTCAGTATCTAGCTTTATGGGATTAAATAGTCAATAACTGTTTGCACAGCTGAGAGAATTGCAACTCTTTTTTTAAAAAAGAACTTGCATGAAATAATGAGCAAAATTCTTTATGGATTAATGAAACAGCATGATGTACAGCAGATATCATTTTCATAGGCTTTTTCCTTACATCAATAGAAATTCCTTTGAATACTATTTTCTGTATGGTAACTACTTCACATTAGGAAAAATCTTTGCACTCCCTTTCGAAGGAAATATAAACACTCATGCATACAGAAGATAAGTAGGTCCTTATCTTTTCATGAAGTGCAGATCATTACAGCAAAAGATTGCCAGGAAGATGTATTATAAAAACAACTTATAGATCTGGTCTGGACATATTTTGAAGAGATCATTAAAAAGTTGAGATGTCAGAGAATCAGCTGTCCCCAAAAGATAGGAGCTATATGACTGTCTTTTTTGTTTTTGTGTTTTGTACATCGCCTAGCCAAATGGAGTCCTGGCACCTGACTAAAACTCATACAGGCTATAGTAAGAAAAATTCCAGTGGGGTAGTCTGTGTATAGCAAAAACGACAAAAGTTCTGTGGCACCTTTTGTCAGATGACGAAGTAGGTTGCAGCCCACAATAGGTATTCCTGAAGAAATTTGTTAGTCTTTGAGGTGCCACAGGACTGTTGTTGTTTTTAGTAAGAAAAATAATAATAACCAAAAAAAAATTTTTTTTTGAGTTGGCAATATTCATATTGTATAACTTGTTTTTCTAAAAAAAAAAAAAAAAAAAAAATAAAAATTATTTTAGAGATAGTGGAGATTAAGTTTAATTACTAGGCTATAATTCTTTTTCAAAATTCTGATAACTATAAAGTACTTTATAAAAAGGCTTGTCTACATGAACACTTAGACTATGGCAGACTGGTGTGTGAGTCTACCCTGCACTGGCCTACCATGCTCTAACTGTTCACAGGTACCCTGCTGATGAATTCTAACAGTTCATTAGAATGCTTTGAGTTAGTCTGGTTTTGAACTAACTCAAAGTGGTCTAATAAAGAGTTAACATGCATCAGCAGGGTGCATGTGAACAGTTTAAGCATGATAGGCCAGTGCAGTGTGGATTCACACGCCAGTTTACCATAGTCTTAATTTTGGCGTAGAGAAACTTTTTAAATTGACTCTCATCTGACTTTGAGAACCCTGAAATAGAATTACAAAATCTTCAAATTTAGTTACGTGTTTATTTTTTCATTTCTTAAAATTAACAAGTATTGCAGATTATAGAAACTGCATAGTTAGAGAAACAGTAAACTATGAAATTGAGACTACTATTTGTCGGCAGCATTTTTAACTTGAGATGCAAGATTATGTAGTTTTATTAAATTAAATTCTCCTTTTTACTGCTTCTGGAATGTATATTTTGTTGTGAAAAATCCTGAAATATCTCAAAATTGCATTGATGGAGTCATCTCTTTATAGATGAGCCTGTAAACCGCTTTTTAACTCAACTCCTATGGATACAGGCAGATTTCTAAACTACCTAAAAAACTGAAAGATGAACTGAGTATTAAACTGCTATGTTTGTATATTCAAAATATGCATCCTGTGAAGTGTCCTTTCAAATGAATAAAATATCAGAGTAGGTCAAGTCAATCTAGCCCCTCTGTGTAAGCACATTAGTCGGATGTTTCTGGTACAACAGTCAGCAATCATATGGTTGACATGCTGGGGAAGTTGACATCTCATTCAATGGTATTATTGCAGTCTGTCTGGCTGCAGATTCAACAGCGCATCAAGTTTATATTGTCCCAGCTATTGTAAAGGATATCTGGGGATTACGGAATGGAAAGGGTAGCTTCCCTTATGAGTTGTTTGTATTCTTTGGAGAATGTAAAGCTAGGGATTAACTCTGGGTAAAGCTGCTTCAGAGGAACCAGCTGCCTGAGAAGTGTTGTGTATAGGACAGTTGTCATGTTTCAGTTCTGAAACCAGATAATGGTTATTCATGTTTCTACTGGAAGAATGATGTACATGAAGCAAGCACCACATTTAAAATTTATGCTGTATTTTCACCCAGGTGAAAGTCTGACAAATCTTAGCATCTGGAAAGATGTGATTTCTGTTTAAATATCTGTAGTATACTCAATCTCACATCTTTTAGATGATATCTTGGATATTAATGGAAGCTAAAGTAAAACTATATGTTCCAGGATATTCTGCTATGTGCGACACCGCAAGCATAATAGATATGAAGGGAAAAGTATGATTCCCCAGGAGGCTGGATCACATTTTCTCTGATTTGTTGTCTATGAGAAGCTGATGAGCCTTGGCACAAAGCTGAGGAACTGGCAGTAGTTTTGCATCTTGATCCACTTATGACTGCCTTTTTCCTGAAGGTCCTCCAGATCCCTTTCTGGAGACCTACAGAACTTCTCCAGCTTCCTTCCAATGAAGGTGGAGATTTATCAGTGAGTGTAGCTAGTCTTTGGAACAGTTTACCTAAAGACAGGGTGGTGAAGTCTCATTGCATTGAAATCAAGAATGGTTATCTCTCTGAAAGATATACTTAAAAGTTATGGGCTTGATGGAGATGTTACTGGGTGTGAAGTGGCTTCCTATGTGATTGTTCAGACCATGTGATTATAATGTTCCCTTCTTCCCATAGAAACTGAGAGTCGTTTTATTTAAAAGAAACAAAATTGGCAGGCCTTATAAACCTTTTTACTAAGAATGAAGATGAATCTTTTTCTTTTTTCTCCATGTATTCCATGCAAAATTGTCAGCTTTAGCTCTATAAAAGATAGTGTCAATTATAGTAGCTTACAAATGCCAGGAAAATATGAACAAGTATCTCTGGGAGGGTAAGAAAAGCTACCTTTGTCTCCATCATATGATAACTTATTGCTAGGATTCAAATTTGTTACCAAACATGATTATAAACTATCATCGTGGGAACACTTTGTGTCCATTAGTACTGGGCAAACTAATAGTAGCAAACAATTTTCTGCCTGATTTAACCCTTTTTGCCTATAGTTTTGAAAAGTATTTACCTCAACTACAACGCAAACTATTTTAATTCAGATGGTACTGTTCTGCTCCCAGACTAAATGGCTGAAATATTAGAAACAGCGGGAGGTTATGTTCTGTGGCATTCTTGTGCAGATATTCACCTTTGTATATGAATATAGCTATTCTCACAGAGTTGCCTCACACATTTTGTGTGTTGGAAAAACAGTGGCTGAGGAAAAGTGACTAAAAAGGTCAAGAACAAAAAGCTATTGTGAAGGTTCACAAACAATTGTTTGGCCTAACGCTAGTGTTTTCCTTTAATATGGTTAAACACTGTTGAAACAGTGCTACAATCATATTAGAGAACTGTATCTCTGTTTTCACATAGCAATTTTTAATGTAATCGTACACTAGAAAGCACTCTTGTTACATGAAAGCCAGGGAGGAAAGGATGAAGAAAAGCAACTTTTAGCCATTGGTTGTCATCTGCCTCAGTGGATGACAACAATAAAGTTCCCCATTCTTCTTCAAGTAAAGGTCCTCTGGGTCCTCCACCTCAGGTGTACTTGTCTTTGATCAGAGATACTTTTGATAGTGTCTGTTTGGTCCACACATGCCCTACTTATCCTCATGCACCATACTGCCGGTGTTGAGGGCAGAGTTGGACAAAATGCCCTCAGTTTCTTTTCAGCCACCTCTGCCTGAGGTAGAGCATATTGCAGTGTCTGCTTCTAGCTAAGGATAGCTTTAGTTTCCATTTGCTTTTAGGCTTGGTTATCATTAGTTTTTAGTAGCTTTTAGTCTGTTTTGATGGGACTTCTTTGTCAGATCTTTCCCTCCTTCTGCCAGGGAGTTTTTCCCTTTTGGGAGTTCTTAATTTTATCCTCGGGGTATGCCTAAGTGCACGAGATTTAAACATTGCCTCACTTGCTTGGATTCTGTTCCAGTTAATGACTATCACTCTCACGGTATCCATTGCTTAGGGGATATCTCATGTACCATGAACATAAAATCTATTTGGGGTTTAAGACTAGGCCAGGAAAAAAATAGGGAGAATAAGCTTGATGGAGCTTTCCCTTCAATGTGCCTTAGATCTGGGTCCTGATATTCCACCACCACCCCTGTACAGTGGACCTCTAATGAGCCCAGTGCCCTGTCAATCTTCTAAGTTTGCTCACCTGTTAGATTTTTTGCAGGATATAACCACAGTGGTCAGCACCAAGACTGCGAAAGAGGTGTTCTAGATTGGCACTGGCTGTAGGTATTCCTCCCTCCCATTTACCTCAGGTATCCATATCTGCATTACAAGGTAATAGTCAGTAACATAGAATCAAAAGTCATCCTCGGTACCACTACCTATCACCACAGAGCCTCTTAGGTTTCAGTTCAGATCAACCTGGTACTGCAGGAATTAGATTCTCCAGAGACTTGCTTGTCTCAGATAAACTTGAGTACCCTCAACTAAAGGGCACTGAAACTCTGTACGAGAACCTTGTTCATAACCAGTACCATGTATTTCTTTGGTGCCATCTAGTTCTCCAGTACTCATGAAAAGAGACAAGACACCTCCCTCATCACAACCCCTTTGTGTTTAGACCAGAACTTGACAAAACTGGCTCCCAGCTAGGGAGGGCACTTGTCTGCTGCATTTCCACAGTGGAGCTAAGCACCAGGCTACAAACCCTGGTCACCATGGTGTGTTACTATTAAAAAACACCCTGCAGTGGTGTTACTATTAAAAAAGGTGGCAGAGGACTAGCCAGCTTGGGATTAACATTGTTCCTTAAATGTCTAATGAAACCGTCCTCTGAACCCCTAGCTAAATGTTCCTTTCTACACTTATTTATGAAGATGGTCTTTTTGATGGCTACCCTCTGTCCTGTAATAGTAAATCCCACTCTCCCACCACCCCACACACAGTTTTCTGTATGGAGAAGGTATCCCTCAATGCAAATTCTGGGTTTTTTTTTCCTAATGTGCTTGAGGACTGTGATTTCAATCAGGCAGCTGGCAAACTTTCATTCTAAACTTCAGCTAGAAGAATCAAGGAAGCCACATTTTAGATTATAGATTTTAGAAAAGGATTGACCTTTTGTTCAGACAAGGGGTGTCCAACCTTTTCACATGAGGCCACATTGCAATTATTTTTCTCACTCAGGGGGCCAGTGAGCAGATTTTAGATGCTGCTGCACCTGGCTGGCTGGCAAAGAGTGCAGGGGAAGGGGGCTGATCTCTAGAGCCCTGCAAATCCGCAGATATCCGCATCTGCGGGTGCAAATGCGGATATCCGAAGACCCGTTGCTGCGGATTGCGGCTTGGATATGGATACCATTTTTATCTGGTCATGGCTGTATGTGCAGAGAGCACCATTGCTCTGCCCAGAACATCTGATTGGTGATAGCTGCAGCCCTCACTGAATCCAGGGGCCAGTCCAGGCAGAGTAACAGTTGCTCCCCCTCACACCTCCCCCACTGCCGGCCACTCCCCCCAGCACCAAACAGCTGAGTGATCTCAGCAGCCCTGGTTTCACATGGCCAGCCCCTGCAGAATAAGAGTTGCTCAGATCTGGGCTAGCCGGGGCTCTGAACAGCATTGGGCTTTTACTGGCTCATCTGGGTCCCGCCCCCAGCTGTCCTTCAGTCTCAGACTCCAGACTGTGAGAACCAGAGCCCAGCCCCTCAGAGCTGGTGTTCCGTTTCAATGGCCAGTCCCCACCTCCACTGATCAGCTGAGAAACTGCAGCAGTCCAGACTTCCCAGGCCAGTCCAGGCAGAATAACAGTTGCTCAGATCAGAGCCAACGAAGGCTCTGGAAAACACTGGAAGCTGTTGGCAACTCTCTCCCCTCTCAGCTGTTTCTCGGGCTCCCTGAACCTAGCTCATCAGAGCCCACGCACATCAGCTGATGATGGGCTGCTGCTTCCCCCCTTCCCTGGCTGCCAGCCTCCCAGTCTGATTGCTCAGCTGAATGAATTACCTTGCCCATGCTGAACAGTTGAGTGACCTGATCTTTGCTCTAGAAGGTGGAATAACCAGATGATCAGGGCCAGCAGGGCTCTGAACAAACAGGGGAGCTGCTGGCTAGTGCTGCCCTCCCTGCCCCCTTCCTCGGGCTCTGTGTGAGGCAGCTGCTGCTCTCTAACAATCCAGGAATTGACAGGCAGCTGTCCCAGAAGAAAAGGGAGAGATTGCACCAGGATCCTTAGGACTCTCTGTAATGTTTAAAAGAAAAACAGTGTGCACATTTACTAAGCCCCTGCTTTTAAGTTGTTACATTACAGAGCGCACACAGGCAGCCATACGAAACAGAAGCACAGTGTAATGATGAGGAGCGGAGCTGCTGCAAGGCGGGGGTGGTTACGGATACCCACAAAACATGGATATGTGGATTGCAACTCGGATATGTGCTTACATGTCTTGGATATAGATCGGTTGCGGATCCACATTTTTGTATCCGCGCAGGGCTGTACTGATCTCCCACCCCCACCTCCACTCCTGAGTCCTGGCTGATGTAGTGCAGTGCAGTGCACAGGGCTGGAGTGAAGTGGAGAGGCTGAGGCTGACTGGGATGGGAGATATAGGGAGCTGCATGCACATCCCCCCTGGTTGGTTTGGGACTGCTGCTGCACACTCTACCGGGCTGGCCAACTCAGGGGCTGGGGCTACTGGGGAGAGGGTGGGCTGCTACTCTGCCCCCAGGCCAGCTTGGAGCTGGAAGTGTGGGGTGGCTGACAGCAGGCCGGATAGCAGCTGTTGGGAGGCTGGAGTTTGGCCCGTTGGCCATAAGTTGGACAACCCAGTTCTGGACAGACCTAGACTCTCTTTGAGCTCTCCCAAACTTTCTCTTTTTGCAGAAAGAACTAAAGTGATCCCTGTTTCCACTCCAAAACTTTCAAAGTGAGTTTTGGATTATAGACGCTCCATTTTATGAGGTTGCTAATGTCTATAACTCTAGGAGAAGACTAGTCCAGTCCACCAGATCTCGGTCTACTTCCATTGCCCTATTGAATGAACTCATTGCAGAAATATGCAGAAGTGCCCCCTTGGTTTTAGTTCATATCTTCTCAAAACACAATGCCTTAATATGTGCGTTTAGGGCAGATGTTACCTTGTTGTTGCAGATGTTACCTGCAACAGTCTTAGCTCCCACCTCCTTCAGGGAGTATTGCATGGGAATCGCCTAAGGTGGAGCACCCATAGGGGATCTTACTTGAAGGAGAGGTTACATCCCTTGTACAGTAACTGGAGTTTTCAAGGTATTGTCTCTGTGAGTGCTCCACTCTCCCCTGCCCTTCTGCTTGGGAGTCTTGCCTTGTGAGACTCTATCAAGAAAAGGTCTGTTCTTCCAACACTGTCCTACCTATATACTAGGGATGGCCAAACTTTGGCTCATGAGCTGCATATGACTCTTTAACAGTTAAAGTGCAGCTTGTGGAGCCCTGTATAACCCCCATGTCATTCTCTGCCTACCAGACTAGAGTGGGAAGCTCTGAGCTTCTACCCTGTGACGTGGTGGTAGGCTATAGGATTCTGTCCAGCAGGGAGAAGGGTTTGGGGTCAGGGGGTCAGTAAATTTGGCCACCCCTGTTATGTTCCTCAATATGGGGCATTCGGATTGTAGTGTGCATATGTGGAGTGAACGAGCAGTGCTTCTGATCCAAGGTGCCTAGAGTACATGTCCATCTGAAGCAGGGCACCAATGAGAACATCTAGAAAACTCCAGTTATTCTAGAAGAGAGGTAACCTTTCCTTTTCATTCACTCCTAATTCCTATAGCCTTTTAATTAAGGCTGCTGATCTGCCACCAGAAAACTCCAAAAGTAAGTACATTTAGGTTAAAAAAACAGTACAAGAGCTGTCATCTGGTGACGGGGGAGGCTACCAGGAGGCTGACTTTGCAGACAGAATGTTGTTTTTTCTCTTTTTGGAGAGGGGGTCCTAATGTGAGGGCTCCTGCTTTTCACAACCATGAAGACATAAGATCTAGAGGTCTTTTTCATTCTCCCTCCTTCATAATTCACACAGTGTGAAGACTGCAATATGGATTATTCCACATGGTTCTACTGCACAGTGTTACAGTGGGGTAGTACTGAACTATTCTAAGTGGTATCATGCTTGCCTTTTTTTTTTTTAACGGCTATTGGTAACGCATTTGGTAAAGATGATTTTTTTTTTAAAAGGATTTTTATCAGGAAACAAAATCTAATATGCATTATATTTGAGTACCTCGGGTGACTGAAGCCCATTTGTTTGTTTTTTGCCTACACTACCCTTATATTCTTGACTGGCTAAAAATTTCTTAACTTTGATTTTATCATTCAAGTGACTATATCATGACCATATAAACTGCTCTGTGATGCAGACTAGCTGAGTCACTGCTTTACGGGTTTTCTTCCAGAAAACAGCAGAGTAATCAAATCAATGTTTTTCAATGCATTAGAATTTCTGATGTTTGTTTTAGGTCCTTGTGTATATATAATATTCATCATCCTTTTTAAACATGCTTAGTTTACCGAAGACTGTTGCACTAGCCCAAGCAGCCAGGTTGAGGGCATCATACTAATACTGCGTATATATAATTAATAATAAACATACCGGTTAGCTTTTAGAGTAATTTCCCAAGTACTGCTGAGAAAGGTACAATATGCATAATCATGGGTTGTTTGAAAGATGTATTGAAATATAAATCTATTAAATTCAATGAGGGGGCAAAAATGGACTTGAGGTCAATGATATCTGTTTGTGGCACACTTGTTTTGAGATGCACCTCTGTATAATATACATTTCATATATATCTGAATGACCTATTAATGTTGACACTAAATCTGCACCCACTTAATATTGTCAGACAATATGTTAGAATTTTATGACATTAATGCACTTTATGTGCAGCAAGATATATTGCTTTCTTATATATATTATCTTCCATTCTTATTAATGCATATCCGTATGACACTTAACTAATAAATAATACTATATACAAAATGTGTTGCTCCTGAATCCCTGTTGCCTTGTACCTTATGTAGTCAATTACATCTTCAAAAACTGGACATAAATACTGCCAAGCAGAAATCTCACTCACCCTAATGGTGGGTTTTTTTACCAGTCTCATATTCACATGTCTGAAGTGTTAATGGCCATAGAAGGTGTAAGGCAAAGAAGAACCAGCTGTTTCATTTTTATTTTCATAGGGTGCACCATCCTGCTTTCAAGAGTCACTTGTCCTGATAAGCAGAGGGTGACAGTTCTCTCTCTCTGTATCTATATCTACATAAATGGTCTTTTTCTCATTCCAGTGAATTATAGATTAAGCTTCTGTTGCTAAAGTGAAAGTACTTAACTCTGTTAACTTCAGGTTCCTTTATATAATCAGTGGTCTTAATGTCAATAAAAATCAGGGCAAGAATCAATTGCATTGGTTTTTTTCCTTTAATTTTGCAGATTTAACTTTTTTGGTTGGTTCAGTTTGTTTGTTTGGTTTTTTGTTTAACCAACTTCTCCTCCCCCATATAATCACAAATGTATATTCAAATATCTCAGCAATGCAATGCAGCTGCTCTTAACAGCAGAGACCACCACAACGATTTCGAGAAAAGAAATAAATGAAAACGTTTTCATGTTAAATACATTCTGATCACTTAAAATATGTAAATATTTATTTAAAATATAATTTTGGCAATGACTAAAGGCGACAACCCAGTAGAGACAAAAAACTCAAAGTTAAGGTTGACATTTCATCTCTTAAACTATGATACTCTATTTTGGACTCCTTATTAAATTTTGGTGTTGGTTTTCTGACATCCACACAGGTGGTCATTATAAGTCAATGGTTAGCTAAATGAATGAAAAAGCTGTAATGACTTCACAATGAGAACTGTAAAAATAAGCTATAAATGACTAGATTCTTGCCCACTGCCACAGAAGGAAGGCTAGATAAAAGTAAAAAGGGGAACATAAATCCAACACTCCTGAAAGTCAGAAAATCCATGAAAGAGCAAAATCAAGAGGCACCAGAAGTATCTTTCATATTCCATACCACTGATTCAGTCAGCCAGGATTGATAGGTCAAAAATCCATGTACTGAAAGATAATAAGAGACACATGGAGTAAGGCTTATCCATAAATTGATGATGGTAAAATTAGCCTGTGCAACAGTAACAACATGGCACAAATCAGAAAGCATGTACCAAAGATGGCCAGGCAACATAGGGACTAGCAATGAGTACTTGTCATAGCTCCACTTACCACAGCAGTGTTTTCTGACACACTGATGTTAAATCAAAGCAATTTAAATAATTGATTTCAATGATTTACATCAACAGACAGCATACCTAGATTTAAGTAATTGGTTTTAGTCTTGTTTTGCATTTGTACTTTAGTTATTTCCCTTAAAAGAGGTTGATTCTTATTCACTGGTGATCATCTGTGCTTTGAACAGAACAAAAATAGCACAATCAACATTGTTCTAAGAGATTGGAAGATTTTGCTGAAAATGTTCCATTTTGTCTGCTGTATATATCTTCCTTGGAAAAGATTAAGTAGGTTCTATTACCTCAGGGAAGCATTTATTGTGCCCAGCAGAGCCCCCCCCCCCCCCCCCGCTGGAGTGGAGCGCGCTGGGCCAACTGGCCCGCTCCGCCCCCCAGGGAGCCGGCCCTGGGCCGGGAGGCCAAGGCTGCAGCCTGCGTTGGGTAGCCAGCTCCGGCCCCGTAGGGCGAGGCTGCCTGCGGGGGTGGGGAGCCAGAACCTGCTCCAGCCCCGGAGGCCATCGGCTCCGGCTGGGAGGCCCAAGGCCGCCTGTGTGGGGGTGCAGGAGTGGAGCTGGAGCCGGCTCCGGTCCCAGCCCCGGAGGCCGCCTGCGGGAGGGAGCCAGCGGCCCCGGCGCTGCGCTGGGAGGCCGAGACAGCCTGCGGGTGGGGAGCCGGCCGTGTGGGGCATGCTGGCCCAGAGGCCGGGCCCCACGTGCTCCACCCTGTGGGTGGGGAGGGCTATGCTCAGAGGCTGGGCATAGCCCTCCCGCCCTGCCCTGCCATGCTGCCGTTGGCAGCGTGGTGGCCATGGGAGGGGAGCTGCGGCATGCACGTGTGCCCGGGGCGATCGCCCTGTTCGCCCCCCCAGGGACAGCTCTGGTGCCCAGAAATAAGGGTAGTGGAATTGACTCTCAAGTCTCAAAGCCAAACCCTACCCATGCACAAAGGAAAAGCTCTGTACGGCCCAAAAATGAGGCAGTTGGTCATGGCTTCATCTACCTAGAAGAGCAGTGAGGGCTTACATGATTAAAAAACTTTTGTTCTCTTTTTGAAGTAACTGCGCAGAGTAAGTACCATCTCATAAAGTAGTTTTAGCACTCTATAAATTTAGTAGCAGGCCCATGTGAAATTAGTTTGTGGGGTTTTTTTAGGTCTCTGATCACAATAATACTTGACTACCTCACAAAATTAAAAATATCACAATCTTGAGAAAGCCTAGTTGTACAGCTGTCTCCTTTTAATCCATTTTCTTATAGCAATATGGCTGGTGGATGATTGTTTCTGCAAAGGGTGTTGTTACACTTTGGTTGTATAAATAGATGGATCTTGCAGCCTATGCTGAAAAGAGATCAGTGCTCATTTAGCTTAAAGTCTTGTACAAATGTGTTCCATAATTTTGGACTCGCACTGCACTTATTTCCTCTGCCATTCCAAGCTTTATTTTCAGATGAAAACAGGGCTGAAATGTTCTGGATAAACACAGCAGTTATGGTAAGGAGCAAAGAGGATTTGTGAGGTAACTAGTTGACTTACATATACATCATGTAATAGTTCTTTGTCTTGGAGTGACAGTGAATGCGCATACCATCAATAGAGCACAAATATACTTTCAAAACCACTCAATACAATAGTGTGTAGTCACAGTTACCATGCAAGACAACTGATCTGGCTGAGCATTCAACCATATGATCTGCAAAACTTCCATAGATAGACAGTACCCAAGAATCTCTATGGCTATGTTTACACTTGCAAATTAGTTCAAATTAAGAAAGCTTAATTCAAACTAATTTAAGCCTTGGCCACACTAGGCTTTCATTAGTTTGAATTAAGGACTTCCTTAATTTGAACTAATAAATTCGATTATACCTTTCGAACTAACGCTTAATTCGAACTAGTTAGTTCAAATTAAGTCAATGTGGCCATGTTAGTTCGAACTAACTGCTTAGTTCGAACTAACCAGCACATTGAGCTTAATGCAACTGACTAATTAATGCAACTGACTAATGTATGGCACTTGCTTAATTCGAACTAAAATTCCAGTGGGGCCATACTAGTTCGAATTAAGTTAATTCGAACTAACTAAAATTAATTCAAATTAGTTAGTTCGAATTAATTAATTCAAACTAACTTTGGTACATGTAGACATAGCCTATAAGACTACTTTCTGTGAGACTGAGTAGTAAGAAGTAAATTGCTTAACATTTTGCAAGATCAAGGGCCCTTCAGCTCTTTGCGTTGGGCTGTAAACAGTGCTTGTCTTATTATAATTTTTTATTTTAAAGGTGCCAGAATATACTGCCAGTAGTACTGGAACACTATTCTGGCCCCGAATAGAATTGAATTGTGGTCCGGCACAACTCAAGCCCTGGCTATGAAGTCCTTAGTTTTTATAGGTGCCACAAATTGCATACACGTAGGAAGAGGCTAACTGTCTAAACAGTTGGTGTGCTTTCTTAGACTACTATCAATACTTTTTTTAAAAAAGGTTTGTACTACTGTAGTGCCTAGGTGCTCTAATGATAGACCAGACCCCATTGTGCTAGGCACTGTACAAGCACACACAAAGAAACCCCAGTCCCTACAAGGCATCCAAGTTCCCCATGTTTTTCCATTTTCATTTTATTTAGTCATGTTGGTGCCTTGCATCTCTTTCTCTGCAGTGCTGTGGGCCTGCTGTACTCAGCAAAATGGGGAATACTTTATATGAGTAATTATGAGAATTTAAGGAGTCAGAACAGGCATATGCTGGGTTTTGCACATTAATCCAGAATTTGGATAAATCGCACATCTTTTTGGCAATTCACTATCCTTTTAATCTACATAATTACTTTGTGTCACCTCTTGTCTCCCCCTCCCCCCCACCTTCTTTTATTTAAATTAGAATCTGTCTGCTAGTTTCATCCTTTATGTTCATTTCATACTCAGTTTAATTTTGCCTACTGGGGTAGATATGAAGCATTTTTAATTGCCTTAGAAATCAAGCAATAAACATATATGGCCCTTTACAAAAAAAATTGTATTCTTCACCTAATCTTCCTAATCCACCTTGTGTTGGTGAATGGAAATAAAACATTGCTACTACACTCGATATAAAGGAAATAATAGCCAGAAGTGGCATCTTTGTACCAATTTTATTTCATTTGGGATCTTTACACAGTCATTTCTTGAGTACTTTCACATACTTTAGCATTTTATCTTGTCGTGCTCTCTCAATCTTATTTCCTTTCTCTCTCTAATGGCTCTGTAGGGCCTGAAGGGATCCCTTTAGATCAGCACTACACTATTCCAGGAAAAATATTTGTGGAACTGAAAAAAACTGAGGCCTCAAGGAAACAGTTTAGGGTTTGGAAAAATCAATACGACTATCACTATTTCAGAGGCCAAGGCCAGAGTTCCAGGAACAAGATAGGGTTTCCTTTTGGCTAGGTTTTTCCCATGATAATCACTTTTCTGAAATAGCTGTCCTGCAAAATCTTAAGGGTGCTTAGTACACACTGCCAGCTCTCCAAATTTATGGGCTCAGGATTATCCCAGATGTTTTGTGGGGTTTTATGTGTCAGAATTGGCAACCCTAAAGCAAGGATGGCTGGAATGCCCCTCCTGCTGTAGCACTAAGTTGATCTTTTATGGTTGTAGCCAGCCTCTCTCTCTTCCTTGGGATCAAGGGAACACGGCAGACTGAAAATTGTGGTCTCCAAGGCAGCCAGAAGTGTAGTTCAGGGTTCTGGTGAGGTCTGTTGGAGAATGACTCCAGATATACAGGTTCTAAGAGACAGACACCTTCACGATCTCTCCAAGCATTCTTAAACCTGGGGAAGTGAGGAAACAGATTGACAGAGCCAGATGCATACCCGGAAATCATCTATTACAGGAGAAGCCCAAGAAAGAAAACAACAGAACGCCATTGGTCATCACTTATATCCCCTAAGCCCTAGTCTACACTTGCCGCGCTTTTCTGTGGCAGTCAACGGGAGATACGCAAGGTACATAAAATACCTTGCATATCTCCTGCTGGCTTACTAAATACCCCTTGCACATTCCACTAAGTTGACCAGAAATGGCATCCGGTCGGCGTAGTGTTGTTACTCCAGTTACAGAGCTGGAGTTACAACTCCGGTTCCGTGTTCGATTGAGCATGTCTTAACAGACTGCTCAATTGCACAAGGAATAGCGCACTGATTGCGGCGACTCTGGCACCATCAGTATAGACATACTGTAAGTCAAACCTCTACAGCACATCATCAAGGCTATACAGCCTATCCTACAAGACGATCCCTCATTTTCTCAAGCCTTGGGAGGCAGACTTCTCACTTATGGTACGTCTACACTTACAAATTAAGTTGACTTAAGAAGGCTTAAGGTGACTTAAACTACTCTGTGTCCACACTGGGCTTTCCTTAAGTCGACTTAAGCATTTCCTTAAGTCGACTTAATAACACCTCCTTTTAAGTTGACTTAGCGCTTAAGTCAACCTTATTAAGTCGACTTAAGCTAGTGTAGATGCAGAGTAGCCCTAAGTTGACCTCCATGGCCTCCTGACCTCCCTCCCAGAGTTCCTGGCACAGGAAGAGTCTGCCCTGGCCAACCACAGGGCAGGACTCACCCCTGACCACCCTGCTCCCCAGAGCTGGCCAGACCTGCTGCTTGGGAGCATGGCAGAGCAGAGCCAGTGCCGCAGGCGGGCCCCATCCTGGAGCCACCAGGAAATCCTGGACCTGCTGGCCATATGAGGGGATGAGGCAGTGACCTCTCATTTGCGAAGCAGCCATCGCAACCAGGAGGTATATGCCTCCATCTCCCAGGCTTTGACTGCCAAGGGCCACACCTGGGACACCCAGCAGATCTAGGTGAAAATCAAGGATCTCTGCCAGGGGTACCAGAAGGCCCAGGAGGAGACGGTCTGGATGGGGGCAGCCCCCAACACCAGCTGCCGCTATTATGAGCAGCTGCCAGGACAGCAGCAGCCTCCCAGCCCACACGATCGACTCTACCGAGCCCTCCTTCCTTAATGATGACCAGGAGGAGGGCTCAGGGAATGAGATTGTGGTGCTGGAGGAAGAGGAGACCAGCCAGCAGCAGGACACGCCACCAGCCCTGGAGCCTGCCACCAGCCCAGAGCTCATCTCTGCCCCAACGGTGGACACCGCCAATGAGGAGGAGACGCAGGTTCCCCGCGCCGAAGAAGACCCAGGCAAGGGGACATCGTGCCAGAGACCTGCTGCACCTGCTAGTGAGTGCTCCCTCTTTCTCCCTGCGGGCAGGGCTGGGCATGGTTGGGGGACAGGTATTGCACGGGGACATGGCCCAGGGACAGGCAGAGTCGGTGGGGGGAAGGCGCTCCCACAAGGGCAGAGGGGCCGGGGGCTGTGTGGCGGGGGGGGGACCCGGAGATGAGCAGTGCAGTGGTGTGTCTGGAGTTGGGGTGGGGGGACTGTAGGGAGGACCACCAAGGCCAGACAGCATGCACCCAACGCTGGTGGCATGTGGCCTCAGGAGAGACCCCCGAGGCAGGGCTGCCTGTAGCTCACCACCGTGGGCACGGCACCCGACCTGGGCATCACAGCACGCCAGCGTATACCAAAGGGTCCCTGTCCCAAAGGACAGGGAGTGGGAGGCAGCAGGATGGTTGGGACAGCAGCTGCTGTCAGGCTGCACACATGGGAAGGACTCTTTTCTTTGCTTCTCCCTAGCAGACCCTGCGCCCTTGACACATGGCACTCCTGGTGCCCCACCAGGCCTGATCACGAGGAGAAGGAGGATGCGAGCGGACTGAGGCATACCTGGCGGCACAGCAGGAGCAGGAGAATCCCCACCGGAGAGTCGAGCAGGGGCTGCGGAGGAGTGAGCACAGGCTGCTCGAGCACATGCTCACCTCACAGAATGGCAGACCTAGTCACTGGAGCGCCTGGAGGAGTGCCTTTTCCCTTGGGACCCTGCGCTGCACCCCAGAGGCAGCCCTCCTCACCGGCAGGCCAGGACCCGGGGCAGCCGTCTGCATGCCTGGGACCCGCCTTCCGGAGGCCACTAGCACTGATCCCTCTTCACACACCCCAACCACCCTGACCCCCCCCACTCCCCGACCCTCTTCACTCCCCTCAAACCTCCCAACCCCCGCAGCTCCCAACCCTCACTTCTCCCTCTGAATAAAAACCCTGAACACCAGTATACAGTGTGCCGTGCTTTTTATTGGTGTGGAGACAGGGGGGGAGATGAGTGCGTGGGGGGGGAGGCAGGCATGAGTGGGTGGTGGAGGTGATGGCGCCTGGTAGCAGGCCCACCCCTCAGTGCTCCTCGCTGTCAAAGTGGGCCCTCAGCGCATCCCAGATGAGCTGTGGTTGCCGCTGGACCCGCTGAGTCCGAGGCAGGGTGTCGTCGGGCTGTTCATGCTGCACAGCGAGCCACTTGGCCTCGGCCCCCCAGATGCGGGGGATCCTTTCCCCCTGCAGCTCGCAGAGGGTGAGCAGGCAACAGCATGCGCTAACAAGCTCCAGGAGTTCCTCTTGCCGAGCTGCAGGCGGGTTAGGAGGGACCTCCAGTGAGTCTTCAGATGGCCGAAGGCACACTTGACACTGCAGCACCGGTTGAGCCTTCGATTGAAGAGGTCCCTGCTGTCATCCATGTGGCCCGTGTATGGCTTCATAAGCCAGGGGAGCAAGGGGTAGGCGGCATCCCTGAGGAGCAAGACTGGCACCTGCACGTCCCCGATGGTGATGGTGTGGTTGGGGAAGAAGGTGCTCGCCTACATGTACCTGTACAGGGCGGAGTTGCGCAGGATCCACACATTGTGCGCCGTCCCTGGCCAGCCCACATAGATGTTCTGGAAGATTCTGCGGTGTTCCACGAAGGCCTGCAGGACCACGGAGTAGTACCCCTTCTGGTTGACACAGTCCCTGGCGTGGTGTTCCGGGGCTCAGATGGGGATGTGGGTGGCGTCCACAATGCCCCACAGTTGGGGAAGCCAAGTCCGGCGAGGCTGTCAAGGAGTTCGTGAAGGTTGCCAGAGATGCTGAGGCAGTCTAGTAGGACCCGGTTGATTGCCCTGCACATCTGCATGACGGTGGTCCCCACGGTGGCCTTCCTGATGCCAAATTGCTGGGCCACAGAGCGGTAGGAGTCCGGGGTTGCCACCTACCATAAGGCAACGGCCACTCGCTTGTCTGCAGGCAGGGTGGCTTGGAGTCTAGTGTCCATGTGCCGCAAAACTGGGGTGAGATCGCGGACCAGCTCGAGGAAGGTCTGCTTACTCATCCTGAGGTTCTGCAGCTACAGGTCGTCATCCCAGGTGGTAAGGACGATCCGCTCCCACCACTTGCTGCTGGCCTCACATGCCCAGAAGCGACAAGGCATGGAGTGCACTGCTATGAGCGCGGCAGCTTGCTGGGGCAGCAAAGTGGGGGGGCAAGCTGTCGTCTTCTGCACTGGCGGGTTGCCAGACAGGCCTGTTCCACAGTCGAAGAAGCCTTACTAATAACTGGCAGGTGTTGTGCAGCTGCCTGGCAAAGCGCAGTAGAAGAGGCTGGTCCATGACCTGCTCAGGCTCCATGTTGCCAGGCACAATGGGAAGGGGCTGAGCTCACTTCCTCTTTTGAAGGAGTGGCCAGGGGAGGGGGAACCTTCTCTGCTGCCATGCTGCCACACTTCCCACAATGCACCCCTCCAACCCCCCAAAGTTGACTTAAGAGTCTAGTATAGACTCTCTACGTCAACTTAATAAAGTCTGCCTTAAGTCGACTTAAAAGTCTAGTGAGACTTTCTAAGTCAACTTAATAAGGTTGACTTAATAAAGTCAACTTAACTTTCTAAGTGTAGACATAGCCTTACAGACAGCCTCCCCAACCTTAAGCGGATACTCAACAGAAACTACAGACCAAACAACAAAAACATTAAGGTCGGCACATATCCCTGTAAGAAACCCCTTTGCCAACTTAGTCCACATATCTGCACAAATGACACCATCACAGGACCTAATCAAACCAGCTACTCCAATAAGGGCGCATTCACCTGCTCATACACCAATGTGAAATATGCCATCATGTGTCAGCAATGCCCCTCTGCCTTATGCATGGGACAAACAGGACAGTCTCTGTAGAAAAGAATAAATGGACACAAAGAAATGGGCAGAAATAACATTAAAAAACCAGTAGGGGAACACTTCAATCTCCCCACTCACTCCATGGAAGATATGTTAATTGCCATACTTAACAAACTGATTTCAAATCAAAGCTTCAAAGAGAAACTTCAGAGCTGGAATTAATATGCAAATTTGACACCATTGCCTTGGGCTTAAATAGAGATATTGCCTAGCTTTCTTATTACAAAAGGTGATTTTGCCACCTCTCTACCTCCCTTCCTTCTAAAATGCTGTTCCACACTGTTTGAATCTAAATAATTATTTTGGTTTGCTGAAACAGTCTGACCTGATCCTATGACTTACACTTCCCTGTATTTATTTTCCTCCAATTCTGTAAGTTCTCCATTTCCAAGCATCTGATAAAGTGGGATTTTCTCGCATGAAAGCTCATGTGATAAATAAATTTGTTAGTCTTTAAAAGTGCTACAAGATTCCTTGTTTGTTTTCCAGATATACAGGAGCCCCCTTCCAGCAGACAGGGAGAGATGTGGAAGACAATAATAGTGCTGAGTGCTCTCCTAAAATTTGGGCAAACAACCCTCTGCTGTCTTCATTTTAATTTACATCCTTTTTTATAAGCTTGAAGTTTGGGAAGGGCTGAGCTCCTTAAAGAAGGACTAGGACAAAGTCCAGGACCAAAAAAAGGGGTTTTTTTTTTGTTTGTTTGTTTTCTCTTTATTTCCCTAGAACAGTGTTTCTCCGCAGACGTAGTGAAGGTGTTCCATGACCCACCCCGTCAGAGGGACCGAGTTGGGAGGATGAAAAGAGCAATGCAGTGAGCTGATGCATGCCTGGGAGATTTAAAATGCCCCAGCTGCAGCAAAGTTTCTAGGTGTGTGTTGGCGTCTGCTGCCTCCTTGCTCATTTGCTGCGGTTCAGGCATTTTAAATTTCTCACTGCTATTACTGCCAGTAACAGTGGCAGGAAATGTAAAATGCCCTAGCTGCAGCAAAGCTTCCACCCCCTTATTCCCCCAGCTAGCCAGCACACTTAATTCCTGGTTATTTTCAGTTTTAAGTTGTGTGCATCATCATCTCTGTATCTATTTTTTTTAGAAATAAATGCATTTTATATTTGTAAAACTGTGTTTAATTTGGTTTCCTAAATTGTTTTCATAGGAATGAGTAATATACAGGCTGTAATGTTCATAATATCTGTGTATATACTGGCTTTTTCAAGAAAGCTTTCATTAGATGTTCCGCATAAAGTAATTAATGCCATTAGGTGTTCCCCGGTCTACTAAAGGTTGAGAAACACTGCCCTAGAACACTTCACAAGCACCACTTTCTTTTGTCTTGTTTGTCCTACCATACACCTTTTTCTGTTTTTTTATAACATCTAGTCATAGCTGACCTCTGTATGAGCAATTTTTTTGTATCCTCTGTGCCCCTCTACAGGTGCTGAGCATAATCTGACCTTGAGTGCAGAATTTAATTACTATGTTATCTTATTTTAAAAGCTTGTATATGTCTATGTTTCTCCAAGTCTCTATGCCTTGGTCATGCCATTTTAGACAAGAAAGTTTATAAAATCAATTTAAGTATGACCCTAACAATACCATATTAATGAATAACATAAAAGAATTTAAATAAATATAAACTCCTTCCTTTTTTATCCCATATTTTCCATCTCTTGTAAAAAAAAAAGTTATATTATTGTAATTATTTTAAGAAAGGCAGTGTAGTTCTATATTCTTTTACTATAAAACCAAATTAGGAAAAAGAACAGTTCATTTATATAAAGAAATGATAAGTAGCCATGTTTAGAAATTCTATGGAAGTAGTTTACTGTAATTAAACAAGACTATTTACATATCTGTTCCCGGGCTTTGCAATGGGTTCCATGAAGGAAGACCCCAATATCAATGCAGAGCTCCTTTTGAGGTTAACATCACTCAGGCGCAGGGGTGTGCTCACTTAGGCTATGTCTACACTTGGCCAAATAAGTTCACTTTAAGTTGACTTTGTTAAGTCGACTTAGCATGTCCACACTATAAAATTAGGTCAACTTAAAGTGGACCTTGCCAAATCAACTTAGAGTGTCCACACTGGACACCTAAGTCGACTTGTAGGGGCTAGGTGCACCTGGGACTGGTTCATGGTGGCGGGGGGGTGCACCCCTTTCAAAGTACTAGGGGTCTCAGCATTTGCCCCATTGTACCAGGTTACAATGGGGGCTGAGCAGGACAGGGACAGGGGCAGGATATAGGAGTGGAGTGGGCAGGGCTGTGTCCTGCCTTGTGGGTGGGCACGCCAGGCTCTGGCTATGCCAGCCACCCTGGCAGGGCGGTCAGTGGGGGAGCCCTGGGAGCCCTTTAAGTTGACTTAAAGTCGACCTAGGGCTAATCTGCGTCTACACTGGTTACGTTGACTTAATAAAGTCAATTTAGCCAGTAAAGTCAGCTTTATACTAGGTTTTATAAAGTCGACTTAAGATTTCCTTAAGTTGACTTAAGCAGCAGCTTAAGTCGACTTAAGGAAATTGTCATGTAGATGCAGAGTAAATTAAGTTGACTTAAGCAAGCTTAAGTCGACTTAATTTACAAGTGTAGACGCACCCTTAGAGCCCACTGCAGGGTCAGGCCTTAAAGGAAAAAATCAAAAACAAATGTTATGATTTCATACCTAATCCATTTGAAATTTAACATTTTGGATATGATTACTTACAGGAGCTTTGGATGGAGTGAAGAAGATCACTGGATTTACCAGACTGTTATAAATCAGTATCCAAGTGACCTTCAGAACAGAAGAACTCTGTACTTGGATATGGTACAGAGACATCTGCCTCACAAATCTAGGCGTGATCTGGTCAGTGCTATTTCAGATGTTAGAAAATTCCCTTTTTTAAAGATAAAAAAATGATTATAAAGAGCGATAGATAACACTTAGCTTTGGTAATAATATTTTTTCATCTTAGGAGAAAAAATATTTATATTTTATAATTTATTCAGTTTATGGGGGTTAAGAGGAAGTTTAAGAGAAAGTTTGTAAGTACAATCAAGGCTGAGTATCCCAGTTCATGCTTAATTTACTCAAATACCTGTAAAAGAATTCTTCAAATTTATCATAGAAGATTAGGATTAAAAGGAACCTCTGGCGGTCATCCAGTCCAACCTCATATTCAGAGAACCAACACCAACTAAATCATCCCAGCCAGGGCTTTATCAAGTGAGCCTTAAAAACCTCTAAGGATAGAAATTCCACCACCTCCCTTGGTAACCTATTTCAGTGCTTCTCCATAGTCCTAGTGAAAATGTTTTTTTCCTAGTATCCAACCTAGACCTCCCCACTTGAGACCATTGCTCCTTGTTCTGTCATCTGCCAGCACCAAAAACAGCCTACCACCACCCCTCCCGTTTCAGGTAGTTGAAGGGTGCTATCAAATTTCCCCTTCACTCTTCTCTTCTGAAGACTAAGTAAGCCTAGTTCCATTAGCTTCTTCTCATAAGTCACGTCTCTGAAACAGGGGCTGTAGGACTTTTAAAATTCTATCTACTCTTCTGGACAACCCAACAACAACAAATTTAGCTTGCTAGGATTGTTTGTGCTTATAGGTGATTACGTGCACTTCATAACTATCCTTGCACTCTGCCTCCTTATTCTTTTTATGAGCAGATACAGACAGTACTGTTACCCTGTGGCACCAGTCATTCTAACTCATTTATGGCATGTAGTTTGGGCAGGGTGGGAGGGAAAAAGAAAGGCAACCCCAAACTCATAAAAAGAGTGTTTTATAAAAAGAGGTGCTACTGAAAGTGTCTACCATAAGCATAATGCCTTAGAAATAATTTCTGGAGAGGGGGTTGCTCTCCATGGTAATTCATGGATTCCTGTAAATCTTTTCAAGGCAGAGTGAAAAAATAAGCAAAATTGAGCATCTCATTTTTGTTTCTATGCTCTTTTGCTGCAAAAAGGGATAATGATCATTCCCTCTAGGGGAATTTCTTGAGAATTTTGATGCTTCTACTGCTGTCAAAAATTAAGCTGGAAGATATGAGAGACCATGGGCCTTCTGTCTCATGCTTGAAAACAAAATGTGTAGGTGTAGTTTTAGGCCTCCCAGCTTTGAAAGGGTCAGATATTCTTAAAAAACCCAAAATATTCCAGTTTTGATCCATTATTCTTAACCAACTCTATTTCAGCATTCTAAATATAGAAATATTACAACAGAACTAAAACTCATTATTAAAATAGTTACATAATATTAGCCTTAGTAAATTGGGCTTGTTTAATTCTTACATTAGTGATTGGCAGCATATTTTAGAAGCTTGTATGTTTTTTGTTTCTTTTTTTAATGTTTGACAGGTGTGAAATTAGCATAAATTAGGCTTTATGAAACACAAGTAAAATATTAACAGTTGGATATTAGATAGAACATATTTTAAAATTAAAGATCTTCATACTAAAAAATCTTTGAATAATTAACTAAAATTTGATGGCTTTTAACATATGGAATCTTTCAATTATGTATATATATTTTTTAAAGTTGTTGAATGTTTTCCTTTTTCTTCCTAAGAGTTGTTGCCTATTTGGGTGCTTTGCATCTGCTTTAAGTTGGGCATCTTTATCAAATATTGTGTCTTTGAGGATAAATGAGAGGAGTAACTGTAGCATTATTTACATTATGACAGTGCCTAGGCATCTTGAGAGAGATTGGGGGCCCTAATGTGCTAGAAATTAAGCATAAATAGAATAAGAGAAATTCCTTACCCTAAGATTTTTAGGGTATGTCTACACTAGAAAAAGTTACGTTGATTGTGTTAAATCGACTTAATAAGGTCGATTTTAAATCTATCTTATTAAGTCGACTTAACAAAGTGCCAACACTTTAAGTCGGCTTAGTCCACTTTGTTAAGTAGACTTAATTGGCCTTAAGTCGACTTAAGGGTTACTCCCCATCCACACCGTCCTTAAGTCGACCTAAGGAGTCGACTTAAGGCTTAAGTCGACCTAATGGGCGGTTGTTATTAAGTTGACTTAAGGAATTTCTTAAGTCGACTTAATGAAAGTCCAGTGTGGCCATGGAGTAATTTAGGTCGACTTTAGGCTCCTTAAATCGACCTAAATTGCTAGTGTAGACACACCCTTAGTGTGAGATCTTGATGCTGTCAACCTTCCTCAGACTGTCATGCCTTATTATGCTAGTAGTCCTATTCATTTCAATGGATTTTTGTGGAATAAAACCCTGATCTTGTTCCCATTCAAGTCTCAAGCCCTGAATAGATGAGACAAATGAAGAGTGGATTCAGGGAAGTAATGGTACAACTACTGGATTCTTGGAGGAGATTAAAGACTCATCTCTTATTTTAAAAATACATTGTTTGGAGAACCAAAATGTATTTCTAGTATTTTACGGGTTGAACTAAAACATGTTGAAACTAATGGCTGTAATAGCTGCCCTTCTTTTGAGATAAATGTAAGAAACTGTTAAGCTCCTTAATGGAACCAGATAGCAGAAACAGCAGCTTCCATCCATACGGGCAGGGAATTTTGCTGCTATTGTTTGAAGATGTGTGTGTCTATGAAAGGCAGACAGAAAGAAGAGAGAGGCAGACCCAGAGAAGGAGGGAAAAGCCAAGGATACAGCCTGAACAAGTGCTCTGAGTGTGGCACTGGGAAAAGCCTAAAGAGACCATTTTTTTGGCTTAATACTCACACTTCCAAGCCTTTTTCAGCAGCAAAGAAGCCATCTCCTATTTTGTTTGATATCTTCTGTGTTCAGAGAAACAGGACTTTGTACATTCTTTGTGAATAAATGGGATTGCATTAAAGTTATCGGGCTCTATCTTCAGTTTCTCCTAGCCAGAATTCAGGGTCCTGCAGATTGTTTTTGTTAACTGCAGGGGTCAAAAAAAAGGGAGGGTAACACTAGAGTTCACATTAGGACAAATAGTGAGGCAAATTAAATTCTCTTTTATAGCATGTTATTGCAACTCCATTGACTTCAGTTGTCCCATGGTATCATAAATGAGAACAGAAATTTTCACTATGGGCCTGACCTTGTACGTATCTTCTGTGAATATCTTCTGTTAAGTCATGAGCACACTCAACTCCTGTTGAGGTTAGGGAAACTGAGGGTGCTGAGCACCTCATAGAAGGTCCTCATCATCTACCAAGAACAGTTCCATAGGAATATGGTTAGTTTAATTTGTATAACTTTTAGGTTTGAAGTAATATCCAGAATTATTTCATTTATGGTTTTAAATCTTTCTGAAATGTGTTACTTTTTAGGTTGCTCATGAAAAGGCTTGGGACCAGTATCGTTTTGCCAGGAATCAACATAGAGCTTTGGTTCTAAACTGGGCTCGGGCTAGAAAAGCCTTTCTACTAAAAGCAGTCATGACTATTGCTGAAGCCTGTGCTGCTTATGAGACAGAAATGATGTTTGCTAATAATAGAAAAAAACAACAGGAAATCTGTGCTGATCTGAAAGGAAAGGTAGGCTCAATTACAAGACCACATATAAATATCTTGATAGTTGTATCGTGGTGGGTTCAAAATTAACTAAAGCAAAAATCTTGCATAAGCTATAGTACAAGAAGAAAAAATCCTAAATGAAGACAGGCTGTCATATTCTTGTTTTTACTCATATGATTTAATCTTTCTGGGCAGTCTTTTATTATAAGAAAAATATATACCTCTACATAAGTGAAGAAAAAAATGTGATCTCTGGGCAGAGATCAGTATGTTGGTTTTTGGCGGTTTTTTAAAAATATTTTTATCCTTCCATACTCTTGTGTACCTTGAACTATAAATGGCTGAGGTCATTCTGTTTTATACTTTCAACTTCTTCCTTGGAGCTCATGCATTTTTCAGCGGCTTTACAAAGATATTTTCTTGTCCTAATAGAGGTTATTTAAAAATACACATCGACCTAAGGAGTCGACTTAAGGCTTAAGTCGACCTAATGGGCGGTTGAGCTGGTGTAAATCAGTGAAGCTCACTGAAATCAATGATCCTATGCCAACTTACACCAGCTCTGGATCTGGCTTATTAAGTATAGACATGTATGAATAATACCGTGACATGAGAAAAGATGAAAATTTTCGTGACAAAACTTCAGCTTCCTTTCCAAAATGTCCTTTTTCCATAGGTGCTGATCCTCATTATTATAACTGTAAAACTATATCTATGGTAGCAAAGTGAGTTGTTTGATAAGGTTGGGAGAAGGTTAGGTAAAGTTTAATATAAAGAGTTCTGAAGAAACTGAAATGTGAAATTGCAGAACTACTAACTGTGGTATGTAACCTATCATTTTACATCAGCTTCTGTGCCAGGTGACTGGAGGATAGATAATGTGATGCCAGTTTTTAAAAATGGCTCCATAGGTTCTCCCCTTAGTTCCAGCCTGCTAACCCTAATTCCAGTACCAGGCAGATTGGTTGCAACTATAGTAAAGAACAGAATTATCAGGCACATAGATAAACACAATTTGTTGGGGAAGAGTCAACATAGTTTTTGTAAAAGGAAATTATGCCTAACCAATCTACTAGATTTTTTTTTTTTGAGGAGGATCAACAAGCATGTGAACAAATGTGACCTAGTGGCTATAGTATACTTAGATTTTCAGAAAGCCTTTGACTAGGTCCCTCACCAAAGACACTTAAGCAAAATAAACTGTTATGGGATAAAAGGGAAGGTCCTCTTTTGGATTGGTAACTGGTTAAAAGATAGGAAACAAAGGGTAGGAATAAATGGTCAGTTTTCAGAATAGAGAGAAGTAAATAGTGGTGTCTTCCAGGGTTCTGTACTGGGACCAGTTTTGTTCAACATATTCATAAATGACCCTGGAAAAAGGTGTACACAATGAGGTGTATCAGTGGCAAATGTTGACACAACTACCCAAGATAGGTAAGTTCAAAGCAGACTGAAGAGTTGCAAAGGAATCTCTGAAAACTAGGTGACTGGACAACAAAATGGCAGCTGAAATTCAATGTTGCTAAAAGCAAAATAAAGCACATTGGAAAACACAGTCCCAACTATACGTAAAAAATGATGGATTCTAAATTAGCCATTACCATTCAAGAAAGAGATTTTGGAGTCATTGTGGATAGTTCTCTAAAAATATCCATTCAGTATGCAGTGGCAGTCAAAAAAGTTAACAGAATGTTGAGAATCATTAGGAAAAGGATAGATAGTAAGGCAGAAATCATATTGCCACTGTGTAAATCCATGAATCTATGTTACACTTGAATCTTGAATACTGTGTGCAGATCTGGTCACTCCATCTCAAAAAAGATGTATTGGAATTGGAAAAGGTACAGAAAAGGGGAACAAAAATGATAAAGGGAATGAAACAGCTTCTATGTGAGAAGAGAAATGAAACTGGGACTTTTCAGCTTGAAAAAGAGATGATTAAGGGGGATATGATAAAGAATTATAAAATCATGACGAGTGTGGAGAAAGTAACTCTTTCTCATAACTTAAGAATTAGGGTCCCAAATGAGTTTGTAGGCAGCAGGTTTAAAACAAAAGGAAGTATTTTTCTTGTCACAATGCATAGTCAACTTGTGGAACTCTTTGGAGAATGTTGTGAAGGCCAAGACTATAACAGGGTTCATAAAAGAACTAGATAATTTCATGGAGGAGGGGTCCAGCAATGGCTATTAGCAAAGATGGGCAGGGATGCAAAACTGTGCTCTGAAATGTCTCTAGCCTGTTTGCCAGAAGCTGGAATGGGTGACGGGGGATGGATCACATCATTACATGTTCTATTCATTCCCTCTGAAACAGCTGGCATTGGTCACTGTTGGAAGACAACATACTGAGCCAGATGGACCATTGGTCTGACCCAGTATAACTGTTCTTATGTAAATGGCGAAAACAGGATAATTGGAACTAGGCTGAAAGCAAATCATAGAATAATAGGGATGGAAGGGACCTCACGAGGTCATCTAGTCCAACCCCCAGCTAAAAAGTAGGACCACTCCCACTAAATCATCCCAGCCAGGGTTTTGTCTAACTGGGCCTTAAAAATTTCCAAAGATGGAGATTCCACCACCTCCCTAGGTAACCCATTCCAATGCTTCACCACCCTCCTAGTGAGAAAGTTTTTCCTAATATCCAACCTCGACCTCCCCAGCTGTAATTTGAAACTATTGCTCCTTGTTCTGTCCTCTGTTACTATCGAGAACAGCCTAGCTCCCTCCTCTTTGGGGCACCCCTTCAAGTAGTTGAAGGTTGCTATCAAATCTCCCCTCAGTCTTCTCTTCTGTAGACTAAATAAGCCTAGTTCCTTCAGTCTCTCCTCATAAGTCCTGTGCCCCAGCCCCCTAATCATTTTTGTTGCCCTCTGCTGGACTCTTTCTAATTTGTCCACATCTTTTCTGTAGTGGGGAGCCCAAAACTGGACACAGTATTCCAGATGCGGCCTGACCAGTGTCGAAGAGAGGGGAATTATCACATCCCTCAATCGGCTGGCAATAATCCTACTGATGCAGCCTAATATGCCATTGGCCTTTTTGGCAACAAGGGCACACTGTTGGCTCATATTCATCTTCCCGTCCACCATAACCTCCATGTCCTTTTCTACAGCGCTGCAACTTAGCCGATCGGTCCCCAGCCTGTAGCAGTGCATGGGATTTTTCCGTCCTAAGTGCAGGACTTTGCACTTGTCTTTGTTGAACCTCATGAGGTTTCTTTCAGCCCAGTGTTCCAATTTGTCTAAGTCTCCCTAGATCCTGTCCCTGCCCTCCAGAGTATCTACCATTCCCCCTAGCTTGATGTCATCCGCGAACTTACTAAGCACGCAATCTTTCCCATCATCGAGATCATTAATGAAGATGTTGAACAGAACCTGCCTCAGAACCGACCCGCGGGGCACTCCACTCATTACCGGTTGCCAACTAGACATTGAGCCATTGATTCCTACCCGCTGAGCCCATTGATCTAGCCAGTTTTCTATCCACCTTATGGTCCACTCGTCCAACCCATACTTCCTTAACTTGCCGACGAGAATGCTGTGGGAAACCATATCAAAAGCCTTGCTAAAGTCAAGGTATACCATGTCAACGGCTCTTCCTGCATCCACAAATCCAGTCATCTCATCATAGAAGGAAATCAGGTTGGTCAGGCACGATTTGCCCTTGGTGAATCCATGTTGACTGTTCCTGATCACTCTATTTTCCTCCAAGTGTTTCAGGATGGATTCTTTGAGGACCTGCTCCATGATTTTCCCAGGGATTGAGGTGAGGTTGACCGGTCTGTAGTTCCCCGGATCCTCCTTTTTCCCTTTCTTGAAGATAGGTTCTATATTTGCCTTTTTCCAATCCTCCGGGATCTCCCCCGTTCGCCACGTGTTCTCAAAGATAATGGCCAGCAGCTCTACAATCACTTCAGCCAACTCCCTCAGCACCCTTGGATGCAGTTCATCCGGCCCCATGGACTTGTGTACATCTAATTTCTTTAAGAATCCCTAGCCCGACTTTCCATCACCGAGGGCCGCTCTTCTCTCCATTCCGCATTCCCCCGTGTAGTACCCTGGGAGCTGGCCCTCCCTGTGAAGACTGAAGTAAAAAAAGCATTGAGTACTTCAGCCTTTTCTGCATCATCCACCATGAGGATGCCTTCCCCCATTCAGTAAGGGACCTACACCATCCCTGATCCTTTTCTTGTTGCTGACATACTTATAGAACCCCTTTCTGTTATCCTTCACATCTCTTGCTAGCTGCAACTAGGATTAGAGGGGAAAACCTGGAGTAACATCATTGTGGGGAGAAACAAACACTCTATGATCCAAGTACCCCAGAGACGGAAGAGACTGTTCAGGAAGCCCTTGCCCTTGGACCCACCACACTGTCCTCTCATTTTAAGGCCAGGGCACTCAGGTGGATGGGCAAAAGAAGAAAATGAGAGTTTAGGGAAGGCCAAAGGTAGAAAAGGAAACAATAATTTGACACGTGCAAAATGTGTATATCTGCTTACATATAATCATATATCTTCTTCTCTTTTTTCTTTTGTTAGTGTGAATAAAAAATAATGGAAAAGAGTTGTATTGATAAAAATATGGAATACATTTTTGTGAAAATTTTCAAAAGTTTATGAAAAATATTGTTCATTAGAAACTTTTAGTTCAAAACCACAAATTTTTGAAATTTTGTTTTCCTTTTTCATGTTTTTATATTTCCCTACCCTTTTTTCTTTTTCAATTTTGCCAATGATAGATTGGAAAGGATGGGAGGAAAAAAGGAAAAGATATTTCCTTCCTCTCCCCCCCCTCCACTTTTCAAAAAGAAAAAAAATCCATATTTTGGGGGAAAAGTTGAAAAAACTGACATTTTCATGCAAACAACTTCAACTAGCTCTAGAAAAAAGGAACTAACAAGAATCAGATAGAGGAACAGTTGGGATGAATAGATGGATAAAGACAAACATGGAAGTAAGATGTGTGGCAGTCACCAACCTGATCTCCTTGCTTGTATTTTGCATTCCTCTTGCCAATGCATTTAAAGTTTATACATTTTAAATTGTGTATTCTTGTGGGAGGAGATCAAGTTTTCCATGTACACATTTTGTCTTCTATACAGTGCCTAACATATTTTTTGGGCAGTAGTGTACTATGAGTGATAAATAAAAGGAACAAATTGAGTAATCTCTTCTCTGACAAGTATGGCTGTAGATTACAAGCAGATTGCAAGTGCAGATGCAGCCTTCAGCATATCACCTTTGCTGTATTTTTTTTATCCTTTTTAGTTAAAATTAAGTATTTTTAAAATGCGATCCTATCTATTTTGATGGGTTCCAGGCACTGAGTGGGTGTGTAGGAAAATGGGGCTCCAATTTTATGGGAGGAAGAAAGGTCTCAAAGTTTAAAATGTGAGAAAGTGAGCCAGGGTACTAAGGCCCTGTTCTGGGTCTGCCATAGGCTTTATTAATTACCAGGGCAAGCCACACAACATCTTGGTACTGTGGTTTCCTCCTCTGTAAAGTGGGGATGATCCCTACCGACCTAAAATTGGGATTATGAGATTTCACTCATAATGTGAGCTGGGTGAATAATTGATTTTTCGGTTCAGAGGCAGTTTTCTTTGAGAGAGAGAGGGAGCTTATTTTTACCCAAATTAAATCCAATATTTTTCAGAATTTTTGGCAAATTGAAAAAGTATGATGTTGAGTCAAATGAACATTTTGTTCCAAGCATTTTTAAAGGGCTAGATTCACAAAGGAGGAGGAAAATAAGGTCATGATTCCCTTTCATAATCTTTAGCCTCGGATGTGGGGGACCTAAATTTGAATTCTTCCCTTAGACAGAGATTTAAAGCCAGCTTTGTCCCCTCCCAAGTGAGTACTCTAACCACCAGGCCCAGTTTTTTTAAAAAAACTGTTGGATGAATTTGTATTAAATTCACAAACAGCTGACTGAATTAAATTGCCTTTTTTTAAGCAACCCCTCCTCCCCCATTTGTCCTAAAACTTTTACCCAGCTCTACTCATAATTTATTGCAAATAGTTTTCAGGTCCTCAAATGTCCCGTATAGAAGGGGTAAGTGTAATAATGCTATTTTGATGGTAAACAAAACTACCACTGATTCTTAAAATTAATGCTAATCTGTTTCTGAAGAGCAATTTAATGAACTTCAATTTCCTCTTTTTGTTTACTTATAAGAATTCACACCTTCTAGATCCTGGAAAAGTTGGTGTCATGATTTGTTTGTCCTGTCACAGGGCTTTTTGTAATGATTCACAAACATTTTAAGAAGTGTTTTAATGTGCTAACAGAATACTTGAGATGGTAACACGTCTTTTTTCTGTAGAGAGTACAATGGGAGTACAGATGAAGAAGAGGAAAATAATACAGTGTTGATCCTTAAGGCACATATAATGGGGAAAGTTTCACATTTCTGAGCATGAAAGATCTATAAATGGCATGTTAAAAGTTGTTTGAACTGAGTTCTGTGGATTTATTTTTCCTGTTAAACAGAAATTAACATTTGAAAACATACATGTTGCTTTATTCTTACCTTTCTAATGTTATCTCTGAACTGTTATTGGTTAGTAAGGGCTTGTCAGTTGTTTCTGGTTCTATCCAAACTGTATTATTTAAAAAAAAAACCCACGCCTCAACTTGGATCAAACTACTCAGTTATTCTGAGTTTATAGAAGTATAAATGAGAACAGAATTCGGTTCTTTAAATAGAACCTCTTTTCCTATGTTAGCCTGGTACACCTGATGGCCTCGATCCTCTGTTTCACTAAATTTCTGTTTTGCACATTTGTTTTCTGTTTTCAGCAACTCAAAAAGAATCCATTTTCCAGTATTAAAGGAAAGAAAAGGATATCTTTTTTTATCATAATTTTATCATTTTCCAGAGGACTGGAAAAGGGCAAATATAGTGCCCATCTACAAAAAGGGAAATAAGAGCAATCCAGGGAATTATAGATGAGCCAGTTTAACCTCTGTACCAGAAAAAAATAATGGAACAGATAATTAAGGAGTCTGGAAGAGAATAAGGTGCTTAGGGCTAGCCAGCATGGATTTGTCAAAAACAAGTCATGTCAAACCAACTTGATAGCTTTCCATGATGTGGTATCGAGCCTTGTGAATAGAGGGGAAGTGGTAGAGGTGGTATATCTAGGCTTTAGTAAGGCATTTCATTCAGTCTCATATCACATTTTCATTAATAAACTGGGGAGGTACAAACTAGATGGAGCTACTCTAAGATGGGTGAAAAACTGGTTGGATAACCACTCCTAGAGAGTAGTTATCAACGGTTCATATTCAGGCTGGAAGGACATAACAAGCAGGGTGCTGCAGGGATCTGTCCTGGGTTTGGTTTTCTTCAACATTTTTATCAGTGACTTAGATGATGGCTTAGGGAGCAAACTTATAAAGTTTGCAGGTGATACCAAGCTGGGAGGGGTTGCGAGTGCTCTGAAGGATAGGATCACAATTCAAAATTATTTGGACAAACTGGTGAAATGATCTGAGATAAATAGAATGAAATTCAGTAAAAGATAAGGGTCAAGTACTCCACTTAGGGTTGAACAACCCACTGTACACATACAAAATGGGCAATGACTGCCTGGAAGGAGTACTGCAGAAAGGGATCTGGGTGTAATAGTGGACCACAAGCTAAATATGAGTCAGCAGTGTAATACTGCTGCAAAAAAAGCAAACGCCATTCTGGGGTGTATTAACAGGAGTATTGTGAGTAAGACACGAGAAGTGATTCTTCCACTTTACTCTGCACTGATTAGGCCTCAACTTGAGTACGGTGTCCAGTTTTGGGCGCCTCATTTAAAAAAGGATGTGGAGAAACTGGAGAAAGTCCAAAGAAGGGCAACAAAAATGATTAGAGGTCTGGAACATTTGACCTATGGGGAAAGATTGAAAGAGCTGGGTTTGTTTAGTCTAGAAAAAAGGACACTGAGAGAGGGTATGATAAGTTTTCAAATACCTAAAAGGTTGTTATGAGGAAGAAGGAGAAAAATTATTCTCCTTAATCACAGATGACAGGATGAGAAGCAACAGGCTTAAATTACAGCAAAGGAGGTTCAGCCTAGACATTAGGAAAAAATTCCTACCTGTCAGGGTGATTAAACACTGGAATAAATTGCCTTGGCAGGTTGTGGAATCTCCTACATTGGAGGTTTTTAAGAGCAGGTTAGACAAACACTGGTCAGGGATGGTTTAATGGGGGTACTTGGTGAGTGCATGGGAACTGGACTCGATGACTATCATGGTCCGTCCCAGTTTCTGTGATTCTATTATAAAGTGAAATCATTGTGACCTTATTTTGAACAGCTCTGCAACTGAGAGAGTAGAAGTTGAAAGTGGAAATTTGGGTAGGAAAATAATCCTTTCTGAGAAGTGACTGAGTATTTCATTGTTTTTTGGTTTGGATTTGACAGTTAACGACATCTGAAAACACATCTTACACACATGCACTTCACTTTGCAGCATTTTATTTCTGTGTACATGAAGGGTACAGCTGATGAAATGTCATGCTGTGCGTATATAGACAACTAACTAATTCTTTGGTCTTCTGAATTAAGTTTGAACTGGCAAAGACCCATTTCCAAATGCTTCAGGGAACCACATGGTCTGGTCAAAGTGATTCTCAAATATTTTAAGGGCAAGGTTACTCTGCATATTCATCCAAAGTTCATCCAAAAAGAGTGCTATTATCTTTTCATTTGAACCACTCAGTGTATTTGCCTGCATTCTACTTAGAGCTGAATTTGAGCAGGAACCGGAGGGTTTGAATACCTTGGACATCAGAAGACCTCCAGTGTTCTACCTGGACAGACTCAGACACTTGCATAAATCCTTCCAGTTGTTCATAGCAGTGGCAGATAAAATAAGAAAACAGTCTCCTGTGTCCATCCAAAGAATTTCTTCCTGGGTCACCACCTATATACACATGCTTATGTCTTGTTTGCTTGAGAAGCACATGCTTGACTTATGTCACCCCATCTAGCATAGCTTGCAGGTCATTCAACGACATCATTCAACAATCAGCTTCTGTAGCCTTTCTGGGACAGGCTTCAATTTCAGAACTTGTAGAGCAGCAACTTGGTCCTTTGTCTACACATTTGCCTTCCACTATGTTGTGGCTCAAAACTCCAGAGACTATGCTAAAGTTGGATGGGTTCTTTTCAAATCTTGAAATTTGACTCAGCTTCCACCTTCTGTTTTTATGGATTTGAGTAATCAAGAGTGGAACGCACATCCATTAAGGTCACTTTTTTTTTTTAACTTACCTGAGGTCTTTTGTCATCTGCCTCCTTTGAATCTCATCTGAAGCCCTTCTTATTAGGTTGGAGGGTCTGTGTCCAAAAGTCTTGTTCATGTGGACCCCATCTTTTCTAAGCAGTCTGCTTTCCTGGAACAGATCCCATAATTGAGGAAGCTAAAATCCTCCCATGAGCACATGTGTATAGATACACTTAAAAATGTATGTACTCATCACTTTTAGTTTCTCCTTTTGGAAATATAAGAAAATACAAACTTTTTCTAGTGTTTAATCTGGAAGTCAGATTGTCCTTTCCGAAAATCGAAACAAAATTATTGGCAAAATACAAACTAAATTACCAAATACTCACTTTGTTAATCAGATTCACATATTGCCTGTACCACACAGACATACATTACAAATCCTTTCTAAATAGTTGTTCTCCTTTGGGTGACTTAGCTATGTCATTAACTCAGATGATTGTAAGCACAATGAATATATAACTTCCCTGCTGGTGTTATCACAGACGCACACTTAATCCATGCACAGAAGCAGCAGGAAACAGGTCTCTGTAGCATTTGGGGAAACTTGTTGTAGTGTGCTTCCCTCTTCCTGACTCCTTGGTGGTTTCAGTGAGCCTATGCTAGAGCTTCAGAAGAAGTTCAGTAGTGTCTTGGAAGTGGATGATGAGTAGATCAGGAAAATGTTTAAAGAAACCAGAGAAAAAGTACATTGAGATTAATGAACAAAGGCCTAGTTCCTCAAAGGTGTGAAGAGCTCTAACTCATATTGATTTAAATGTCAGTTAATAGCCTGAATACCTTTTTAATTTGAGCCAAAAAGACTAAAGGATGGGTGAGAAAATATTAGTAAACTGATATTTTATTAAGCATTTTGCTTAAATCTGAGTGGGAGCTTAAACTATCTGTTCCCTTCTTCCTTTGAGTGAGCTGAAGCTCCTGTCATTATCTATGATAGTTCAGGAAACTCAGGTAAAAGGAAAATGGGCAATATTACAGATTCAGTCACAATTTCCTCACATTGTTAGCCAAATTTATAGAAGCTGAAGTGTGGTTTTATTCTGAAAATGGACTATTAAGGTTTTGTGGGTTCTGTGACAGCTTTCTTAATGTACCTTTACTGTAAAAATAAATACATATTTTTTTTAAAAAATTGCAGAGCCTATGAATCAGAATATGAAGGCAGATTGAGAATTTGGCACCTCAGGGAGCAAATTTACATTCACAAAGTGCCTTCCCAAAGAAAGCATATTTACCTCAACCGGAACAGGGAGGGAGATGGTTGTACTTTGCAAAAGTAAAAAGATCAAAAGGACTGTTCATATAATTATAGAAGGACATAGGCAAGATTTTACTGTTTCAGGGACTAGCAAACAATCAAAGGAGTGATAAATGGAAATGCAGTTTAGATATAAGTATGTGTGAATATCTGAGACAAACAGCCTACATAATGTTTAAGCATGCTAATTAAAAGCAATGATGTTCCCTGTGACAAGAACAAAAAACCTTCTTCTATATAAAAACAGAACGTGGACTGAAAAGGGGGTGTACAAGGACAGGCCGTGAAAGCTGGCATACTGGCCATTGTTTTGAGCTCAGGGGTCTGCAACCTGTGGCTCCGGAGCCTCTTTGGCTGCCCCCTTGTGGCTCATGGCTCCAGGCCTCCATCCTGTCACTGGGGGACCGTGTAGAGGGCCCACTCCTGGTTCCAGGCCCCCCCTCACCAGTGGACTCTGCAGCAGGTGCCCTGGCCCAGCTCCCAGATCTCCTCATGCCTCACCAGGAGGCCACACCCATTGTGGCTCTCAAAACACTTGGTTATTGAAGGAATTTTTAAAAAATGTCTCTTCTTATCTTTTGGGTTGCCGACCCCTGGCTAAGATGCTGTGACAAGCTTTCAGCTCCAAGGAACTGAGCCTGGTCCTATCTTAGATTGAGTTTCACTGCTGCCAGTCTGTAAGCTTCTTAACTGACTGGGACTATTCCCACACCATGACTCTTTACACTCTGACTTTAAACAAGATTAATTTTTTTTAAAGATAAAATTCCCCTCTGTGTTAAATAGTCTTGCGTTTAAATGCAGTTGTGATATGAACATAAACAAAACTGAAAGGCAGCACATTTTTAGATAGATAGATAGATAGATAGATAGATAGATAGATAGATAGATAGATAGATAGATTACACAATGCATGCTTAATCAGTGGAATTCCTGGCCATCAAATCATAGCCAAGAATTCAGGATTAGATGTTTACAAATATAATGAAAACATCCAGTTATATAATAGAATAAAATTATAAGTGATATAAACCTTCATGCTTCAGGGGACAAATCAACTGAAACTATTGGGCATTAGGACTTGCCTATGAAGGGATAATTCCATAATTGTCTGTTTCCAAATATTATAATGTCATGGAAGGTTCCCATGCTAATCGTAGTTGGACAGGATACTGCACTAACTGTGCCACTTGTCTGATATGTTAAAGCAACTTATTAAGTAAACTGGATTTGACTGCAGGAGCTATCTAAAAGTGCCGCAGGATGAAATAATCTCTCCACTCCAGGGATGCACAGGTTTTAAGTGACTTGCCAAAGGTAACACAGGTCTATTTCAGAGCAGGGCATTGATTCTGGGTCTCTGAAGCTATCACCCTCACAATAGAGCTATCTTTCCTTTCTAACTCCCATTATCAGTAACAGATGTTTGTATAGGTGAAATGACGAACAGAATTTGGCCCTGAAACAGGAGTTTCATTAACCATTCTAAAGGGGTAGCCCTGTCAGTCTAGTTCCACAAAACAAACAAGGAGTTCCGTGGCACTTTTAAAGACTAACAAATTTATTGATCATATGAGCTTTCGTGGGAGAAAAATCCCATTTTGATAGTCTTTGAAAGCGCCATTAACCATTTTAATGAGGATGCATGAGCTAGAATAGAATCCAGATCTTTAGAAAGGGCAGTAGCTCCTCACAACTGCTGGAGATAATCTTGTCGTGTAGGTATCAACTGATCAAACAAGGTCCTGTACCTGTTTCATGGGCTTTCACACAGGAGTTAGAAATAATTGGGAGAAATGGGTAAAAATAATGAGCTATATCCTTTGCTCTGGCTGAAATGTGATTGGTACAGAACCAGCAGGGGAAGCAAAAGTGTTTTGTGTCATCTTTCTGCTTCCCTGATCCTGGGATCAGTGAGAACTTGATTGGTCCTTGTTGTATTGGCCATTACAGCAGCTGGGGACAAGCCAGATACATAAGCATCCCAGCAGCACTTCTATACTCGGGGCCAGGAGTAGTAGTAGTAGTCTGTTACCTTCTATGTGGACTTGCCCTTACTTTACTACTGGGTTATGCAACTATTTGTGAGACCCCCGTTTTCCACTGTTTATAAGGATTCCTGGATTTTAGTCCTGGCTTGGGAACAGAATCTTGTCTAGTGGTTAGATCCAGGGGCATCACTGGTGCTGGGCATAAGGGACACAAGCCCCAGCTGTCCCAGCCCAGTGCCCCGAGTCCTGCCGAGCCCCAGCAGTGCAAGCCCGGGGCTGGCAGCAACAGCTGGCCCCTCGGCCTAGCCAGGACCCAGGGCCAGCAG
Organism: Pelusios castaneus; assembly: GCA_007922175.1. NCBI lineage: Eukaryota > Metazoa > Chordata > Testudines > Pelomedusidae > Pelusios > Pelusios castaneus. The sequence continues at coordinate 3,655,574 of ML685793.1, read as the reverse complement.
GCTGTGGCAGCCTGCCTCAGGTCCAGCAGCGGCTCAGACCCATGAACCAGTGGTGGCAGGCTGATTCGGGGCTGGCGGTGGCTCAGGCCTGCAATCTGGGAAGCCGGATTGGGCCCAGGGCCAGATTGGGCCTGGGGCTGGCCCGGGGGAGGGCCTGTGCCCCAAAACCTTTGGGGGGCAACAACACCCCTGGTTAGAGCAATAATTACAGACAGCAGAGCCCCTTACAGGGATTTGACAAAGTGGGTATTACAGGCATATTACATATTACGGACCTGGATATATCATCTTAAAGCCTTGGGTTCTATTTCCTGATTTGCCTGAAATGACCTTGTGTAACTCTTCAGTTATCTTATTTGTAAATTGGGATGAATGATACCTGCCTGCCTCCTAGGGTAGAAGAATGAGGTTTTGGTTAGTATGAGCGTTGTGAACTCTACTAACACCAGTCGGTGGAAGAGGTGAGACTAGAGCCCATGTTCCCCTCGGCCAAAGAGCATTCTGTGTCACAGTGTTTCTTTGCCCCTGAGATGAAAGCAGACATGACAAGGTTGCCCATTCCATGGGAATTACATAAATGTATGAAATGTGACATATTTGATGATGAGAAAAAATAAACTCTGTTGTGGCCAAAATGTATGTCAATATAGTTTGGCTGGCCTATTTGAAAATCCTGCTTTAGATGTAAGTTTGGCCACAAGTAAGTTTTAAAGCATGCTGAGGCATGATTTTTTAACTTTCTTTCTCTCTTACTGTAGAGGGGGCTGTAACAAGGTGCAGGTAGGTCACTGAACAACAGATTTGGGGATTGTTGTTTTAGAGTATAAAGTTCTAAATGGCTCAGGACTTCTCTATCTCTTTCTCACTGTCATTCTATTAGAGTTGAACTCAGTGATGGCTTTCAAGTTTGACCACCTCATGGTGTGCGTGTGCGTAGGTGTGTGTGAGAGAGAGGGGGCAGTTAGTAGTGCATTTTCTTTTAAAGGCTCCTTGATCCCTTGATTCCGGAATTTACTCATCCCTTTTATCTGAAATAGCCCAAATTTGCTGGCCTTCAGGTTCAGATTAAGAGATATATATTTCTGTAATAGTGTTGCTGAAGAGAGTTGAGGATAGAGGCTATTAGGTAGAGTGGAACTGGTGCATTTTCCTCCCTTCCCTTAGTGTTCAGGGGACAGTCTGCAGCCGGAATGGGTGTTTGTAAGGCAGAAAAAAGAGAATACCTTGATTATTAGAGTTCCACATTCAGGGTGTGTAGGCAAGTTTTCTGTTTACTTTCTATTTCTTAGTGTTTTTCAAAAGAAATTATGTTCTCTTTTTGTAGACAGAGCTGGCACAGTGCATTTTGCTGCCAGAGATAAACTCCTTTATATGCTCCTTCCCCTCAAGCCATTTTCTCACTCCTTTCCTTCCTTTTTGTCCACCATTATTTCATGCCCTTTTATCCTTCTAGTGCATTTTTATCTTCACGTCCAACGGATGGCATACTTCTAGACTAACCCCACTTTGCCACAATACGTTGTTCTCTCCTCCTATTTGAAGAAGGGGATGGCTTAATGGAGTAGCTGAGTTGTAAAGAAGTTGGGAAAAAATTGGTGCTAATTCTTGTGTGTCTCTAGGCAGCTGCAAGGTCTGTTTATAATTTGGATCTAGCCCTGCTTAGAGAATAGACCTTGCATACTGAAGTATTATAATTTAATAGAAAAGGATATTCTCTCAATATTCTCTCAAAATAGTTTTTACCATTGAAATAAAAATATATTTCTATTTCTTAGGTACATGGTAAAATGTAAAAACAATGAGAGTCCTGCAGCACCTTAATGACTAACAAATTTCTTTGGGCATAAACTTTCGTTGGCTCCAGCCCACTTCGTCAGATGCATGTGGGTTGGAGCCCAAAAAAGCTTATGCCCGAAGAAATTTGTTAGTCTTTAAGGTGCCACAGGACTCTTGTTGTTTTTGTTGTAAACAGACTAACATGGATATGATAAAATGTATTATTGCTGTTCATATTTTAGAAGGAATTGTATAACTTTAAATGTTAGTAATAATTTAACACTTGCAATATGCAATTTTCAAATAATAAACCTGAAAAAAATATGCAGCCATTCGCTTCAGCACAATGATCTAGTAACTCACTTGGCAAAAACTCCTCTCACTATTTTATACACTGTGAAATATATTAGAAATGGCTTTTGTAATTAAAGATGTTGAGCTTACTGTTGCTAGTGGCTTCACTGCTAAAATGTGATCTTGTTTGTGAAACAAGCAGTAAGGGAGCTACTTTTCAGTGAATTTTAATATTAAATTAAACAATCAGGATTGTTTAATATTTAAACGGAACATTTAATGTTACGCAGTACAAGTCCAAGTCTTGATTTTGTACTAGTAAGAATGAAGTCATGTGATTAAAACCCTGTGGCAGCTTGTGATCTTTGGGGCAAATCAGATGTAGCAGAAATCCCTGGAGCTCCCCAACACCATAACTCCCCACTTAATTCTATACCTCTGGACATGCTTCCTGCCCCACCCCTCAAGTTCCCTGCTTATTCCTGGCCCCTGAGTCTTACTCCTTCCTTCACCCTAATTCTTCCCTTCTCCCCAGACTCTGGGACTTGCTCCCTGCCCCCACCCTCACCACTCTGCCAACAGCCCCAACTGCCGAGGCTTCTTTACCTCCCAAGCCCCTGTCAAGGGGGTGGAAGTGAACAATTTACCAGCTCAAGTGGGATGGCTTTTCTTCTGCTTTTCTGGTCTATCTTCCTACTTCCCCAGAGCCTCCCCTGGCTCCTTGTCAGTTTCTCCTCTACCTTTTCCTCCCCTTCAGACCGAACCATCTGGGGTCTGAACACCAGACAAGCCACAAGAATTTTGAGTGGGGTTCAGGGTGTTGGATTCACTACCCAAGCGCAGGCTGCATTGACAGTGGGGCGCTCTAAATTGCCGGACAGTTAGAGTAAAACACTTTTGAGTCACCATAACCTGTACCTTAGGCAGTTAATCCGGTGCCTCTGGCTCCACTCAATCCTCATGGCTTACTTAGTACCAGACCTTCTCGAGGGTTGCCTGTGCATGTGCCACAGGCACAGTGGAAAAGAATGTACTGAGGCTGCCACTAAATATGAATCATGCCTTTCTGCATACTTTGGAAGATAGAGGAGATGTTACCCCCAATACTCTCTGTATACAGGCCACCACTGGCAAGACCCCCTTATTTTTTCCATGTTTCGTTTTCTCTAAAGTGAGCCTCCTTAATGATTCAGGATTGTTGTTTAGGTCTTTTTTTTTCTTTTTTTTTATCATCTGATCACCACAATGTTACTTCAGGAGAAAAACCTGGAAATTCAAAATCAAGGAACCACATTAAAACATAACATTGAAAAGTATCAAAATAAGCACCTAGAAATCTCCAAATAGACTTTACCTTGTTCCATCTCATTGCCTGTTCTTTCTTGTGGCTTGTATTCTAATAATGTCCAGAGAACCCAGAGTAGGATCAGGGCCCTCCTGTGCGAAGTGTTGTACCAACATACAGTAAAATACAGTTTGCAATGTAAACACAGATGCAGTTTGGTTTCAGTAAAAGGGCAGTGTACTGTATATGTGTGTGATCATGAATAAGGTAGTCTGACATGATGATGTGATCTTAATTGTTCAGTCCATAATGAAATGGACATAAAATTGATTTGGTAGAAATTCGTATTCATTTTACATAGTGTGACTACACAGGCAGTGGAGAAGCAAGTGTAATATGAACAAAAAAATTATATTTTATCACTGAGTGACTCCAACAATTAAGAACTAGAGCTGGTTTACCAACAAAAAATGCAAATTTCAACAAAATTGAAATTTCCCCCGTGGCCAAAAAATTCAATTTCTGTTGGGAAATTGACATGGAATGTTTCATTTCAGACCAGTTTGACTTGAATTAGTACATTTCAATTTTAACTGACACAAAATGTTTAATTTCAAATCAGTTTAAGAAAATAATAAAATAAACTATATTTGCCTATGGTATTTTTGCCTTATGGAAATTGTAGTTCCAACCCATATTCTTTAATATGGGCCGGGCTTGCTGAAGTACTATATTTACCATAATGAAATACATCTTATAGTACATTTCCTCTGTGGCACACCACGGGTGTCACATGACTCTGGGTACCTTATGCAATATGTAGGCTGGCCAAGGAGAGAATGGAGAAAGAAACTATAATTCCTGTAAAGACAATAGTGAAATACAGCTTTAGGTTAAAATATGGGTCAGCAAAACAAATCAAAATATTTCCGTTTTGAGTATGTTGAATTGTTTTCATCAATAAATTCTAAATGAAGCATTTACACATTTCCAATTTGTATTCTCTAGAAAATGTTTATATTTTAATTTTTTTTTAGATTAAAAAACAAATGCTGAAATGTCAATTGCCCAAAGAACAGACATTTCAAGTTTTTCTCACCTTCATTAAGAACACAAGACTTAGATATTAGACTATCTTAATGCATGATCACGGATATATTACACTGCCATCTTAATGAAGCCAAACTCCATCTGTGTTTACTTTGAAAATTGTATCTTTTGGTATATTTGTTCTTTCCACTTTTGTATATTTTTTGCTTGTTCAAAGGGAAACAGTGAAGCTCTTATATTTTAAATTATTCCTCTCCCACTTGTGAAGGGAGAAAAGAATATGGGACATCAGCAGATGACAATTCCTGCTAAGATTGGGCAGTGCTTAAACAAAATGTCCAGGCTTTCATCTTCTAGAATCTTTTAATTTTCTACCATTCTAGCAGTCTACCTGCTTTCCTTCTTACAAATTATATGACTGCACTTTACCATAGCTTTCCAGTTTGGTTAGCTCCCTGTTGCCCGGAAAAAGCAAGTCCCTATTTTAAATCATGGACATTCTTACTCAAGCAGAAAACAAGAAGACTTTAAATATAAGCTATATTTTCTGTAGTCTCAGCACCAGCTGTTCTGCATACACTGTTTCCATAGAGCTCTGAATATCTAACCTTAACTAGCATTGGATGTTAGAAAAATTGCTATATTGCTTATAATAAAGAAAAAAGATTGAAAAGAATGTATGAGTGGAGTCCTAAAATTGAATTTATTTTCAGGATAGATACTTGGCAGCCATCTTGATTTTTTGAGAGACTGTAATGCTTTGAATCCTAGAAGTTAGAGATCAGGGAGGGAAAGACTTATTATATTATCTAGTCCATTTCCTTCCAATGTGTTTGTTCACTATTGTCTATTTACTTTTTGGCTTAAAACTAAAATGAAAATATGAAAATAAATATTGCATACCAGGGGTGTTGCTGGATAGAAAAAAGATCCAGGGCTGTGTCCCCCCAGCCCACTCCCTGCTAGCTCCCCCCCCAGCTAGGCCACACCCCCAAACCCCACCCCCACCTAGCCCCCCACTACTACCCAGCCCCCACCAAGTCTCCTTGTCCCCATACCCCCTTCACCTCTCCCCAGGCCTCTAACTCCATCCATCTGTCCCCAGCCCCCCCAGCCTGACCCCTTGCTCGACCAACTAGCGAATCCGGACCCCTCCATTCCCACCCCCCGTCTCCGTGTTCCCCCCTTACCTTAACCCCTGATACAAAGGCCCGGGACCAGCCTGCGGTGGCGGAGCAGGGCAGCCGGCAGAGGGACCGGATCAAGCCATGCTGCCGGCCACCGCGCTCTGCTCCCGCCGCCGCCGCTGCATGCCGGCCCCTCGGGCCTGATCCTGCCCCTCTGCTGCCACCGCGCGCCACCACCACAGGTAGGCAGCGTGGCCAGATCAGGCCTGGGGCCCCTTTCCCAGCTCCTCTGTCCTCCTCCCCCATGCTCCTTTCCCAGCTCCTCTGTCCCCCTCCCCCGTGCTCCTTTCCCAGCTCCTCTGTCCCCCTCCCCCGTGCTCCTTTCCCGGCTCCTCTGCCCCTTTCCCGGCCCCACTGCCCGCTGCCTCCTCCCAGCTCCCCTCACCTGGCCGGAGGCTTGGAGCTGCAGGGACGGCTGGCAGAGCCGCTTCTGGGCCAGGCTGCTCCCGCCCTGAGCACGCTTTGTCTGAGCATGCTCAGGGCGGGAGATTTGAAACTCCCCAGCCTGGCCGCAGCAGGAGTCTGTGGCTTTGCTGGGGCCCCCGGGCAGAACGCAGCATTCCACCTGGATTTTCTATTTTTAGGGGCCCCGGAACGCTGACACCTAAAAATTGGGGGCCCCAGAATGGCGTTCTGGTGTGTTCCCCCTTACTTTAACCTCTGCCTGCTGAGGAAAATAGATCCCGGGCTCCGGCTATTCTACCTGGGGCCGACGCCTTGCCAGCCCAACGGCAACGACGCCTCTGCTGCATACACTCTTTATCCCTCATCATAAATTCTGAGTCAGTTGGAATTGTATGTATTAGAGAACTCAGTGGTCTGACTTTTTAAAAAAAGACAAACAAATTGTGTCTGTGCAACCAGGCTATGTAAAACCTTTCCTGTACTCAGAAAACTATTTATTCTGATGATCTCACATGTTAATTAGAACCCTTTTGTTAGCAGTCTCAACTGAAAGACAAGGGGTTGGATGGGCACAGAGAATGAACTTCCTTCTCACTATTAGAGGTGCCCTATCCAGAACAGGCTTAAAGTATACATGGTGGGATAATGTAAAGAAGCTTTCCCTGTTCCCTGTGTTGTAGCTTTTGTATTGATAAAGAAAGGGACTCTTTACTCAGCGCTATCAAATTTAGTACCTTTTAATGAGCACTAAATTCAGGTGTTCAGACACCATGGTGAAAGTTACTTGGATACCACTGTGGTGAAAAAAACAAAATAGATTAGATAAAAATGTTTTGTTTTGTTTTTAAAAAGGAGGAGTGGGGGGCAAACTATCACCATCATTGAAGTCAACATGTTTATATTAAATCTGAATTTAGGGTACTGTATACAATTTGAAGGTAAGTTATGATATATTTTAATACATCACCTCTATTTGGATTCTGGTTGATTGGTTAAACAAGTAAAGTTGTTGTTTATTTTGTGCTTGGTTATGCTTATTTATTCGTATGAAAGCAATCAGGCATTTAAGGTGACCAGATATTGAAGTTTCTGCCTTTGATCTAAGGGCTTTAACCGAAGACCAATATGAATGTAATTAAAAGCAAGTAACTAGAACGAGTGAAGAATATATTATGAAATCAGGGTGGAAGTGGTCCCTGCAGTCAGAGATCTAATTGGTAGTTTGAAATGCATTTACAGAGACACAGACACAGAGTGAGTAAAAAGGCTTTGTGTGCTACTAGGTTTGAATGGTGTCTGTGAATGTGCATCATGTTTGTATGTTTTCTTCTTAATTGATTGGCTCTGATTTTGAACTTAATGGTCAACCCTCTCCCAGTCTGTTCTTGTTCTCCCTCTGCAGTGCTCAGTATCTACCCCCAAGCAGCAAAACCACTTCAGTTTCATTGCATGTGACGCCTCCTGTAGGCCTTGCTTTCACTGATGGATTTCATCCAATGGGATCACCATCCAAGTTGACAGGTCAAATTAGATACATATAGAAGTCTATCAATGTGTTAATAAAGATCTAATGGAGTTCAGTACATCTTAAGAAAGGTTATATTTAGGAAAATGAAAATTGCATATAAGAGATATGCTTACCAACATCCTTGTACAACCAACAATTAATTATTAAAGGATACATTTCTAATTTATATTATTATTTTTGCTGCGTGTGTGGCCATGGAAGTACTAGAAAACCCTGGAACATTTACAGTAATTACGATAGTAATTACATCAGAAGAGAGAAATACTTGAGTTTGTAGAACAGGGATATTGCTGGGGTCAAAAAAATACTCAGGGCACTGTCCCCATGCCCCACCTCTGCGGCGCCCCCCTCTCCCCACTGCTGGCCCCAATCTGGGTGGCCCCAGGCCTAATCCGGGCAGATCCGGCCCCAGGCTTTGCCGGGTAGCCAGCCACTGCCACTACCTGCGGCCCTTAGGCCAAGCCTCGAGCTGGCTCAGAGTTGAGCCAGCCACTCCCCGGGGTTGGTAGCACTTTACGAAATTCTGTACCTTGCAAGCAGAGCTGAAACAGGTCTTCTAGTATAAGGATTGGTATGAAAAATATAAATGAAATAAGACTTAGAAAAACAATTACTTAAAAATGAAGTATTCAGAATTTTTCAATTTCTCAAAATTAAATTACGTATTTGAATCTCACAAATCTAAACCTGATTTCTTTTTCATTCCAGTTCAGAAAACCCCAGCCTTGCTATTTTTCTGAATTTAAATTTACTTAGATTGCTTAAGTAGTATACTTTAGCCCTGATATAAAAGTAATATTGCCAAGTAGATTATGTCAGATTAACAGGCTTCATTCATTCATTCTATTGTTAGAAGATTTTTAAGGTCTCCATATAGTTTTTTGGTATCGTCTCATGGTGGTTTGACTATTACGAGATGTCCTTCAATATCTCAATTAAAAAACAATCCTGTTTCAGTTTATTAAAACAGCACACAAAGCAACTGAAACCACTAAACCTTTTTACTTGATAGACTGTCCTATCCTGTTAAAATGATTGAATGACGAATTTCAAAAATTCTTTTAAAAAATTACCCATTTAGGCAAAGATCTTCTGTTAGTTTCACACTGGGAGGGCATTTCCATCAAAATATTATAGCTTAGTGCCAGAAAATAGGATCTTAGAATGGAAATTCTGACACCTTTAATGTAAGGATCTACCAAGTATCACCATAACTTTACTTAATCTACTGGTTTCCAACCTTTGGCCCAGGGGCCAAAAGTGGCCCGTGGCTCTCCTCCTGCTAGCTGCCCAAGGACCCAGGCGAAGCACTTGTCCACAGGGCTGAAAGACTGGTGCAGCCTTCTTACTGCAGTGAAGGGGATGGGGCATCAGAGCATCCCTACCCTGGCTGTAGCAGGGAGCACAGCAAAGCACTCTGCCTGGGTCCATAGCACTGGAGTGGTTCCTGCTGGAGCCAGAGGGAAGGGATTGATCTGAGGGACAGGGAGCCACCGCCTGGGAAACTACAGGACACGTGTGGTTTCCCTATTGCAGCCAGGGAACGGGAGATCATTGAGAAGGCAGGAGGCAGCGCTGAACTATTTCTGTCTGGCTGCAATTGGCAGGTCGGGGTGTCCCTTCTGGCAGAAACTGGTGACCCTTCACGTTGTAAAAATATCTGTGGCCCTTGGGCCAAGAAGGATGGGAACCATTGACCTAATCCTTGTTCCTTCGTCATGATCTTTCCACATATTTATTCAGATATATTGGTTTTAAACTGTAATTAGACACTTTTCATTAAGAAGGATGTTATAAGTTAAGTTCTTCTAGGCCATTCTTTCTTCTTTTGACGTTTTACTTGGCAACCTATCTGCTGTAGAATATTGCTCTTCTAGTGATTTTCTTTGCCCATATACTGGTTATCTTATTCTTGTACAACTCAGAAATACTATAATCAGATTCTCCTTCTATCTGCCTGAGACATGCCTGAACCATTGGCTTCCTCCCTGGGGTCCATCTGATAAACATCTATTAAATAGCATTTTCTTGAGATCAGCAAGACTTCTGGTGTTAAATTCTTTCCCAGCTGAGCAGGCTCTCATTGTGTTAAATTTACTATAAGGATGTCACAGCTATAGTGAGCTATGGAATAAATGTCTTGGTGAAACTTAGTTATTTTAGCTTTTGACATTTTGAATACCTCTCTTTCTTTATGAATGAATTTGCAGCTAAGGATTGCTTACTTTCTATGGCTCTCCTCAGACACTTTTGATTCTTTCTATAATGGATCTTTCTTGGACAATGCCCCTGAATGTGGGACATTATTCCTGGTCTGATTCACAAACTCACTGCCCTCTATAACCCTCTTAAAGATGCACTTCTGAGATGCCTACAAGAAAACTACCCGATTAAGGGCCTGATCCTTCTGCCATTGATAGCAATGGGAATTTTGCCACTGATTTCAATAGGAGCAGTATCAGCTATAAGTCTCCTACTTCAGTTATTTATCTTGTGAATAAACAGCTTTGTATGGAGGGATAAGGTCAAATGTTGAGAGGAAAGAGCACAAGGATATTGGAATTCAAGTTGGGAATTGGTGTGTGAGAAAATGTGTGGGCTGAACTGTGTAGGAACGGGGAAGAGAAAACAGTGTCTTTTAACTTACAGGAGAGAGAAGGATGGATATGGGAGACACAAACATGTCACTGGTAATTCACTTGCCTATCATGAAAGTTGGCTATGATTACACCTATTATATGATTTTATAGATTCCTCATTGTACCAGAGACAAGGGTAATTTTGTCAGTTAACTTCCTAGATCATTGATCATTCAGTACCAATTTCACACAGCTACTCACTGTAGTTCAAATTGTCCCCTCAGTATGCATACAGAACATATAAAGTTGAATAAAAAACAGCCCTAACAAAGCAATCCTGTATTCCAGTGTTAAAAGTAGAACAGAGATGTTTGGTTCAGATTGTTTACAAGCAATTGTTAGGAATAATGATGTAAGTTACTCTTATAACCTTTTCTTATTTAAGTGATTTATACTCTCTCTCTCTCTCTCTCTCTCTCTTTCCACTAGTGGGAAAAATCCTATTAGTTCTTTTGAAATGAAGTGAAATGATTCATCACTGATGGCTACAGTTTTTTATATGTACATTATACAGTTTTTATACATGTTTATGTATAAGGTTATTTATGTTAAGGTGTCATTTCTAATTAACAGTAAATCACAAAAATTTCTAAGTATTAAGATGAACCCCCTGATGCTATAGATGCTTCACACATCCACAGATCAGACTGTTTAAAGGCCCTCTTTACTTTTTTATACTGACTCTATTTAGTTCACTTTTTCAATTGAAGTTCCTGCTTGAATTATCCAGCCATGAAAGATAGTATGGCAATTGAGTTTGTTAAGAGAACATTCTCAAAGTTTTGGGAAGAAAGTTGATGAAAAGTAACAACCGTACTCAGAGAATATTGCAGTGATACGTCCAGGTTAACATCTCCTGGGAAGAATAATTCAAAAGAAAATAACTTCTTATCTGACTCCTGCTGCAAGTACAGCCACTGCCCCACCCACTATTTGCTCTCACATGCCCTCATTTACAATCCCTTCCCTCTCTCTCTCGCTCTCCAATCGCCAGGGCAAACATATTTGTCCATGCTTTCCCCTCACAAGCAACCCGCTTTCCACATCCTCATTCATGCCTAATTGCATGATACTCAGGCACATACAGGGGCCGTTTTAGGCGTTCCAGGGCCCTGGGAAAAGGGCTGGGAGCCATAGCATAGGGGCCTATCCTCCCCCTGTGGGGTTCTGGACAAATGCCCACAGTGCCCTCCCGCTAAGACCCCCTATGGGCACATATATGCGCATTATCTGCTCCCACACTACTTCCCAGTACAACAAGTAGTAGATCTGGCCCAGTAAGGAAGAACTAACTGTTTCACAGTAGGGGGAAGAAGGAAGAGCAGAGTCCCAGGTCCTTGGACTTAGCTTTTCCATTGCGGCCCACTTCTTCCTTTCCCTCCCACAAAAAGAACTACTGGCTCAAGCCTCCCTCATTCCCACTCCTCTTCAGCTTATTATTGACAAAATTTGGTATGACTTGCCCATTCCCTTCAGGTCACTTTCTCCACCCCCTCCCCACAACCCTCTTCTCTCTGCTCACAAAGCTGGAAGTTTGTCATCTGCTCTCCTTCACTTACCCTCCTCTTGCCCCAGTGACCCCAACCCATCCTATATCCTGATTTTTCATCACACCACCTGCCCTCGTCATCTGCCTTACTCTTTTCACTAATCTCTCCATTTTCTCTGGTTTTCTCTTTGCATTATACGTTTGCTGTAATTTCCCATGTTAAAAATAAACCCATCCTTGACCGCACCTGCCTCTCTACCTATTGCCATGCTTCTCCAACTTTTGCCCAATCTCCTTTCTCATTTCTAAGCTCATTGAACACACTATCTACAATTGCTATATGGAGTTCCTCTCCATTGATTCCATCCTACACCCACTCCAATCCAGTTCTCAACCACTGCACTCAGCTGAAACCATGCTTCTTAAAGTCTCTAATGATTTTGTTTTTTAAGCCAAAACTCAGAATTAGTACTTCATCCACATCCTCCACAGCCTTTTAGCTATAGTCAGTCATGGTCGTGTTTTCAAAATCTTGTCCTCTCTTGGTTTTCATGACTTTGTTATCACTTGGTTCTCCTCCTGCTTCTCTAACTGCACTTTCAATGGGTGCGTCTACACTGGCAACTTAGGTAGACTTAAGGAGGCTTAAATCGACCTAAACAAAGCCATGTCCACACTGGGCTTTTCTTAAGTCGACTTAAGCATTTCCTTAAGTCGACTTAAAGCCAGTGTGGACTGGGATTAGCCCCTAAATCGACCTTAAGTCGATTTAAAGGGTTGAGTCGACTTAATAAGGTTGACAAGGGGCTATGTCTACACTAGAAAAGTTAAGTCGACTTTAAGTTGACTTAATACAGTCGACTTTAAGTTGACTTAAAGTCGACCTTATTAAGTCCACTTAACAAGGTCAACTTAACTTTTCTAGTATAGACATAGCCAATGTGTCCTTCAAATGACCCTCTTCTTTTTCTCTTCAACTTTCTTTGGGTGGGAGGATTCCGCAGGCCTCTGTCCTTGGTACCCCTCTCTTCTCTCTCGAAAGTGATCTCTGGGAGATCATCAGCCAACATAAATTTAGCTTCTGTCTTTTTATGCAGGTAATTTATAAAGTTACTCCTCTACTTGAGACTTATCTCCTTCTGTCCAAACTAAAACCTCAGTCAGTCTCTCTAATATCTCCTTATGGATGTCTAGCTCTCAGCTCAAGCTTAACATGGCTAAAACAAAGCTCTTAATCTCTGACCTCCAAGTCCTCCCGCTACCTTATTTCTTGATCACTGTGGGAAAAAAACGAAACAGAGTCCTATGGCACTTTTAAAGACTAACAGATTTATTTATCGCATGAGCTTTCGTGGGAGAAAATCCCACTTCGTCAGATGCTTTGAAGATGGGAAATTTACAGAATGGGAGGAAATTAAGTGTAGGGGAGTGTATGACATAGGATCAGGTCAGGCTGTAACAGCAAATCAAAATAGATGTTAGGATTCAAACACTGGGGAACAGCACATAGAGGAAGGTGAGGTCAAATCACCTGTTGTAATGAGAGAGAAATCCGTAGTCCCTGTTTAACCCCAAGGCAACTGAGTCAAATTTGCATATAAATTCGAGTTCTGCAGTTTCTCTTTGAAGCTGTGATTTGTTATTCATCTGTTTCAGCACAGTTATTAGCATTTGCTGTTACACCCTGACCTGATCCTATGTCATACACTTCACTGCATTTAATTTCCTCCCATTCTGTAAAATTTCCCATCTTCAAAGCATCTGACGAAGTGGGATTTTCTCCCACGAAAGCTCATGCGATAAATAAATCTGTTAGTCTTTAAAAGTGTCATAGGACTCTGTTTGTTTTTCTGCAATAGAGTAACATGGCTACCCCTCTGGAAGTTGACTATGTGGAGAAAAATACTCTCCTGCCCATCACTCAGGCCCATAACCTGTGTATCATCTTTGAAGCGGATTTCTCCCTTGGTCATCATATAGATTCAAAGGCTATGGAAGCTTAATTCAAACTAACTAAAGCCATGGCTCCACTAGGCTTTCATTAGTTCAAATTAAGGGCTTCCTTAATTTGAACTAATAAATTCGAATATGCTATTCGAACTAAGGGTTAATTCGAACTAGTTAGTTCGAATTAACCAATGTGGCCATGTTAGTTCGAACTAATTGCTTAGTTCGAACTAACCGGCCCATTGAACTCAATGCAATTCGCTAATTTGAACTAAGCAAGTGCCATGAATTGCACTTGCTTAGGTCAAACCAAATTTTTCTAGTTCGAATTAAGTTAATTTGAACTAACTAAAATTAATTCGAATTAGTTAGTCAGAATTAACTAATTTGAACTAACTTTAGTAAGTGTAGACATAGCCAAAGATTCCAAGGCTAGAAGGAACCACGGTAATTATCTAGTCTGACCTATATAACATAGGCCACAGAAATTCCCCAAAATAATTCCTAGAGCATGGCTCTTAGAAAAACATCCAATCTTGATATAAAATTTATCAGTGATAGAGCTTTATCATTGGTAAATTGTTCTCACCATTACAAATTTACACTTTATTTTCGGTCTGAATTTCTTGCTTAAACTTACTCATAGACTCTAAGGTCAGAAGGGACCAGTATCATCATCTATGCTGATCTCCTGCATAATGCAGGCCACAGAACCTAACCCACCCAATCCTGTAACAAACCTCTAACCTATGACTGAATTATTAAAGCTCTCAAATCATGGTTTGAAGACTTTAAGGTACAGAGAATCCACCAGCAAGTGAGCCATGTCCCATGCTACAGACGAAGGTGAAAAACACACACAGCCTTTGCCAATCTGCCCTGGGGGGAAAATTCCTTCCCAACCCCAAATGGCAATCAGTTAAACCAGTAGTTTCCCAACCTTTTTGGCTCGAGGGCCACAGATACCATTTTTACAGCCCTGAAGGGCTGCCAGCCTCCACCAGCAGACCTTCCCCAGTCTTCCTCCTTGCTGATCTTTCTGACTGGACAAATTGGAACACTGGGCTGAAAGAAACCTCATGAGGTTCAACAAAGACAAGTGCAAAGTCCTGCACTTAGGACGAAAAAATCCCATGCACTGCTACAGGCTGGGGACCGATCGGCTAAGTAGCAGCGCTGTAGAAAAGGACCTGGGGGTTATGGTGGACAGGAAGATGAATATGAGCCAACAGTGTGCTCTTGTTGCCAAAAAGACCAATGGCATATTAGGCTGCATCAGTAGGAGTATTGCCAGCAGATCGAGGGATGTGATAATTCCCCTCTCTTCGACACTGGTCAGGCTGCATCTGGAATACTGTGTCCAGTTTTGGGCTCCCCACTACCGAAAGAATGTGGACAAATTAGAAAGAGTCCAGCGGAGGGCAACAAAAATGAGTAGGGGGCTGGGGCACATGACTTATGAGGAGAGACTGAAGGAACTAGGCTTATTTAGTCTACAGAAGAGAAGACTGAGGGGAGATTTGATAGCAACCTTCAACTACTTGAAGGGTTGCTCCAAAGAGGAGGGAGCTAGGCTGTTCTCGAGGGTAACAGAGGACAGAACAAGGAGCAATGGTTTCAAATTACAGCAGGGGAGGTCAAGGTTGGATATTAGGAAAAACTTTCTCACTAGGAAAGTGGTGAAGCATTGCAATGGGTTACCTAGGGAGGTGGTAGAATCTCCATCTTTGGAGATTTTTAAGGCCCGGTTAGACAAAACCCTGGCTGGTGTGATTTAGTGGGAGTGGTCCTGCTTTTTAGCAGGGGGTTGGACTAGATGATCTCGTGAGGGCCCTTCCATCCCTATTATTCTATGATTCTATGACTGCAAAAGGAAAACCGAAGGCATCCTGTAGCCCTCTGCACTCCACCTGGGTCCGTAGGCATGGTTCCTTTCTGCAGCCAAGGGGATGGAAATATCAGTGCTCTCCTCCCTATGGCTCCAACCAGGACCCCAGTGTATATGGACCTAAGCCGGGTGCTTTGCTGTGCTCCCTGCAACAGTGGGGGGAAGGGAGCGCTGATCTTCCATCCCCTTGACTGCAGCAAGGGTTCTGCACCATTCTTTTAGCCCGGTGGAAGCGCATTCCCAGTGTTCCAAGACTTAGTGAAAATCAACATTAATGGTCCAGCAAGCTCCTCAGCCAGTTCGTTTAAATGGATGCAAGTTATCTGGACTTGCTGATTTAAACATATCTAACTTTGGTTGCTGCTCTCCAATATCCTCCTGAGATACGAATGGATTGGAAAACGTGTTTATCGTATGGTATGACCGTTTTTCCCTCAGATACAGAACAGAGATATTTCTTGAACACTTCTGCCTTTCCTGAATTATTATTGATAATTCTACTCTTTCTATTGAGTCACAGACTAGTAGCATTGTTAGGATTCTTTTTGTTCTTAATATATTTAAGACAATTCCTTTTTTAATTGTGCTTTTTAATCTTAGAATGATGTCTTGTCCCATGGCTCCAGGAAGACAGCATCCCATCCAGGCAATTTCTAAGTCATGCTAATTCTCTTTGAACAGTATGTCTAAGATACAGCCTTTTCTATCCTTCTACACAGCTAAAACTCTTGTTCAGGTTCTCATCATGTTGCCTCTCAGTTAATGCAACATCCTTCAGTGGTGTTGACAAATTCCATCTATCCCCAGTCCTATCCATTCAGAATGATGCTGCCAAGATCATTTTCATAACCTGTCTCTTTGACCATGCCATTGTTCCCTTTGCATCCCTACACTGGCTTCCTCTGCTGTGTTGTATCAAATGTAAGTCACTTGGCTTCACTTTCTACGCCTTGCAACTGCAGAGTAGTGACAGATAGGTGCATGCATGGCTAGATGGTGCCAAGGCCAGGACCAGAAGGACATAGAAAGAGCCTCAATCATAAGCTGCCCTGATGTGGAAACAAGGTATATGAGATCAACAGATGACCACTAGGACATCACCCAATAGAATGAAGGAAGCGACAGAGTGAAAGCAAGCCTCACAACAAAAGTGGTAACACAAACAGGACTGGTTCAAAGGCCAACACACTTGAAGGATCATTCAGGAAGCCTATTAGGCTACAATGGGATGGTATTAAGGCAGGGGCAGGCAATAAAATTCAGTGGGGGGCCAGTGAAGAGCTGGCCTGGGACCGGGGTGGAAAGTGTGTGTCTGGGGGGTGCTGATGGGGGAGCTGGTGGGCGGGGGGAAGGGCCATGGGTGAGGGAAAGCCAGCTGGGGGGGGGGGATATCGGCCAGGGGAAATGGAAGGGGAAGAGTAGCGCCAACTCCAGCCCTGGTGCAGTGCCTGCCGGGGATGGAGGGGGGCGGAAGGAGACAGCGCAGTGCTGGCCCCAGCCCTCGAGCGCTACAGCACTGGCCTCAGCCCCATGCAGTGCTGGCTGGGAGTCCAAAGGAGGCAGTGCTGGCCCCAGCCCTGGAGTGCTGCAGCGCCAACTCAGGGAGTGGAAGGGGGTGGCACAGTGTTGGGTAGAGGGGGGCAGTGCAGTGGCAGCACTGGCCTCAGCCCTGGAGCAGTGTAGCAGCTGGGTGGGCCGGGGAGAGCAGGCCAGGGTGGCAAGCTAGACAGAGGCCTCAGGTGGGCCGGATCTGGGCTGCGGGCCGTATTTTGCCCACCCCATGTTAAGGGCTTTGTCTCTGAGGTGTGCTGTATAATAGTAACCTCTGGCCCCAGCAAGTCAGCAAACACAGAAGACATAACAAAAAGAAAGATGTAATAACCTGCATGAAACCTGAAGGGAGGAGTCTAGGTTGCAGGAAGAGAGAATTCGGAGGAGGCATCAGAAAATCAGACATGCACATGGCTAGAATGTTAGCTGCAGTAGCCACGTTTCTGTAAATAGTTTTTTGGGTTTTTTTGTTTTCGTTTTTTACTAAGAGCCAGTTGAGTTTTACAAGCTTAGTCCTTTCATCTTATTACTCAGCACACAGTACATGAAAGAGATACAAAGGCTGCTCTTCTGCAGCAAAATAAATCTCTATCTACCAAAATGATTCTATTACATTTCTTAATGTTCCCATATGGTGGCTTTTTATGTTCTACATTGTTATACCTCAGATAATTTCTCTGGAGTCCTTTAATACTTAATCTTAATTTCTGTGAGGAGGAAAAATGAGAATGGTTTAGGAACCTGCAAAACCTCATTGTTTGGGCTTTTGCTCTACAAATCAAAAGCCAGGGTGTTTGGGATCTGAATCCCTAGTGTTAATGAGGAGGGGGGTAGTTGGATAAATGGTTTCAATTATTGCTTGTATGTGCTCTTTTCAGTATTATTATTTTATAAGTGGAGCATCACACACTTTGTTGCTTCTACAGGCTGAGCTGCATGAACAATGAGAAAGCAGCATATAAAGCTGTTGCTTGTGATATATGCAAGTAGTAGTATGAGGCATAAGAGAGATTCCTCTGCCTGTAACCATTTGGTGAGGGAAGGGGATGTGTGTGTGGGGGGGGCTGGATGGGGGCGAAATAAGAGGAACTGGAGAGGATGGGCAAAAAGAAGATGATGGGAACATTAGATACCCTCAGCCCCTACACTAAGAGCTGCTTTGTTCTTTACCTTCTATTTCTTGTTAATCTGCTCCACCAGTCCTTTCCATCTGACCTCAAAAAGTTCACATCCTTTTCTTCCTACCAGAACCCACTGTTACCCAAACCCTAGCTGGGAAATGCACATGCACACGTTTGCCTTTGTGTGCTCTTTCTCTTTCCAGAGTCAATATTTGCAGGGGCTGGTGCACCTTCTCTCTATCTCTCTGACCTTGAACCGAGCTTTGGGGAGACAGTGCACTAAGCCTCCTTCACTTTTCTCTCCTCCTGGCTCCTCCTCATGTTCCCTCTGGGAGACAGGCCATTAAATGTGTCAGCGTTTAAAACTCTATGGAGAAATGGGCAGAGTTTCATCAACAGGTTCTTTGATCTGTAGAAAACTATAGAGCTGGTTAATGCTGCTAAGCAAATGTGAGGGGCTCTGTGTTCTGACTTTTCCACAAAATCAGTAAGATACCATTGATGCCTAGAATGTTCCCTGAAAATGTGGAATTCGTGGGATGTGATTTTTCAAAGTTATCATATTACAGACAGAAAAACAGAAATGTTGTTAAGTTGAATGTAAGGCCAATAATGCTTGACCAATAATAACAGCATAATGATTTAAAGCAATATACAGTGAATAAAAAAAATTCCTGCCATGTATAATTAAGATAAAGGGTAACATTTGTTTTCTTAAGCACCTAAATGACATAAGAACCTCAAGCCCATTTTCCAAAGTGATTTAGCCATTTAGGAGCTCAAGTCTCTTTGCAAGTCTTTAACCTTTCTTGTGGGATTTTGTTCTTAAATAAGACACCAGTGAAAGGAGAATGACTAACTGATTTATTTACTAAGTGGTAGTAATGTTTATTAAATAATAGTACAATGCTGATTGACTCAGGAAACCTAACTGATAAACAGATTCCTCGGATTTCTTCACTATGCTCAATGTGTCAGAGTGACAGTTTTACACTTACTATGCTATGGCGTTGACTAAACAAGACTTTCTCAATCTTTCATTTTAGGTTCTACAGTGGAGAGCACATCAGGAGGAGGCAGCCAGACTGGAAGCTGCTATAGCTGCTAGAAGAAAAGAAAAGGAAGATGAAAAGGAAAAGATACAGAAAGAAAAGGAAATGATTCAGAGAGCAGAGGAAAAAGAAAAAGTATGGGGAGAGTGGTATTTGACTGATTTAAAGTCTAATTGCTTATAAAAGCTCTAACTAATCTCAATACTTCATATTATTGTGAATCATAGGGTCATAGATTTATAGACTCTAAGGGACCTTGAGAGGTCATCTAGTCCAGTCCTCTGCACTTACGGCATTACTAAATATTTTCTTCTAAACCGTCTCTGACAGATGTAGTTAAACAATCTTTTTGGTAGAAGTACAGAAAGAAGCAAGTAGTTGGTAGAATCTTGCCAATTCCCTTTTCAGCTTTAAAGTGGAATGTAAAGCAGCAATTGTGTTACTTTCTTATTTTGTTAAGACACCAATATAGGCATATACTTTGTGGCTGCCACACTGTCAAATGGAAAATCAGTACAGAGAAACTACTGCATTTCTGTCTTACAGATTTATGCTAGTGAGTAATATGGCAAAGATCACTAAAGCTACCAGTGCTGGAGCAAACTGCTGCAGTGCAGCAAGTGATCCTTACACGCTATTGTCTACAGTATAGAACACTGCACTTTGAGCTACTCAAGGAAGTTGCAAACAGGCTTCAAAGAACAGTGGGCCTGATGCACATAGTATTATTAACTCTTTCAAGACAGCAGACATCTATATATAAATCATTCTAAGCATTCATTTGACTGACTGTTTGGGGAATGTATGCAATATTATAACCATATCTGTCCTGAGATATCAGGGAGACAATGGGTGGTGAGATACTGTATTTCTTTGGGAAAATAGACAAGGAGTCCTGTGGCACTTTTAAAGACTAACAAATGTATTTATTGCATGAGCTTTCATGGTAGAAAATCCCACTTCATCAGATGCTTTGAAGACAAAATGGGATTTTCTCCCACGAAAGCTCATGCAATAAATAAATTTGTTAGTCCTTAAAAGTGCCACTAGACTCCTTGTTTGTTTTTCTGAACTAGATAAACATGGCTACCCCTTTGGAACTTATATTTTATTGTACTGGCTTCTGTTGGTGTCAGAGAAAGGCTTTTGAATTTACAAAGAGCTCTTCTTCCTCAGGCCTAGGAAATGAATTCAGAGTGTCACAGCTAAATACAAGATGGAACAGATTATTTACCATAAATTGTTAACATACATTTTAAGGTGAAGTGGCCCATTAACACTGTCTACAGTCATGGATTTATTCAAAGGAAACTTGCACAACACTTTCAAAAGGCGAACCTCAGAGCTTAAATTCCTAGTTTTGCTAGACTCTAAAAATCATGGAATGAATACAGACACTGGGTTTATGATAGGGGTCTCAAATATGTGGCCGCGGCCTGCGGAGTTACCTCCTGTGGCCCACGACAAGACCTGGAATTCAGGGGTTCCCAACCCCTGGCTGGCTTTTCAAGTGGCCAGTGCTACTGCCAGCTAGGAGCTGGCCGCTGGGCTGCGGCCACCTGCCTCCCACTTGGGGTCCTGCCACCAACCGAGCTGAGCTCAGCGCCATCGGCAGTGCTTCCAGGCCATGCCATGCCACGCCCCCTGTCCCCCCACACACACACCCAGGGGCCTCGTCTGCCACTACTGAGCAGCCAGAGAGGAGCCTACCACTGCCTGGGAGCCGTGCTGCGCTGCTTACCAGACCAGGCAGAGCCCTGGCCTGCAGTGGCAGGAGAGTGCGGTGGGCCAAGCGACTGGAGCAGGCAGACTCAGTGCCCAGGGCCAGGTCAGGGCTCAGGTGCACTGTCAGGAGTGGGGTCTGGGAGTGTGGGAAGGGCTCCCATGGGGGCTCCGTGCTGGGGGAGGCTCCATGAGGTCCCTCTGGGGGGCTCTGCCCGGTCCCATCCTTCTCTTTTTCCTTCCTTCCTTCCTTTTCTTAAAAAAAAAAACTTTAAAAAATTTAATTTTAATTATTAAATTAATCTAATTAATTAAAAATTAAATCATATTCAATTAATTAAACCTAATTACTTGTTTTATTTACAATCACTTTGAATTCAATTAACTATTTTTAAATTTAATTTTAATTAAATAAACTGGTAGCCCGTCAGAGTTTTAAAAGCTGTTGTATGAAAAGGTTTCAGTGATGTGGCCCTCGGGCCAATATCCTAGTCCTCATGTGGCCCTCGTGGTGATTTGAGTTTGAGACCCCTGGTTTATGGTTTATTTCAACAATATGTAACTCAGTTAACAGCTCCCCTCTCCCCTCCGCCCCCCAACTTTCCCCGTGACTGGAGAGATTTTAAAGGGCCACTTCACCTTGAATAGCCCATTGAAAAATGTGTTAACTACTTATGCTAAATAATCTTTCATCTTGTATTTAGCTGTGTGTGACATTCTGGGTATATCTATATTGCAATTAAAAACCAAGAGCTGGCCTGTGTCTGCTGTGGGCTCACAAGTCTTGGGCTAGCCCAAGGGTCTGTTTCATTACAGAGTAGATTTTCTGGGTCTGGCTGCAGCCCAGGCTCTAGCACTTTGCAAAATGGGAGGGTCCAAGCATGAAAAATTTACACTGCATTGAAAGAGACTCTTAGCCTGAGCCCATGAACCTCAGTCAGAAAGGGCTAGCCATGGATATGGAACTGCGGTATAAACATACCTTTTGACTACATTTCCGAGATCTGAAGAAGAGCTCTGTGTAAGCTTGAGAGCTTGTCTTTCTCACCAGCAATAGTTAGCCCAATAAAAAATATTACCTCACCCACCTTGTCTCTCTTTTGGGAAATAACATAGTTCTTACTAAAAACCAAACAAAGAGCCCTGCGGCACTTTTAAACACTAACACATTTTAAAGGCTAACTACTAAAGTCTAAACAGTACCTTGTGGAAAAAATTGGAGAATAAGTTTCTTGCTGCTTATAGAAAAATCTACCTATTTGTCACATACTAGCTGTATTTGTCTTCACTAGTTTTTATTATTAATGTAATTTATAGAAAAACAGGAACCTTTTGATTTTGAGAACTTACCTATTTCTTTTACTTATTTCTCATTTTGAAATCTTACACTCAAAGGGCTAACATCACAACTGGTTTCTGTGGAACTTTTTATATTAAAATGCATTACTGATATTTCAAGTCAGGAATAAACAACAGGAGCAGATGAATATTTATGACTTGGTCCTGCAAATGCTTTAGCGCATGAGTAATTTTACTCACATAAATTGTTCCATTAACTTCTATGAGATTATTCGTATTCAAGTGTTTGCAGGATTGGGTCACTGAAGAGTAGGTTTTTATGTATATAACTGTTGGAAGCAATGAGCTAAGTGGAGGGGAGTGAGTGGGAAGAAAATGCAATATAGACAGAAAAATAGTTTAAAAAGAATATTTTCATGTTGCATATTTGAAGTCCCACTGCACATGGAAGATTTAAGTTGATAGTTGATCAGTTAGTGAGGCAGGCTGGAAAATGAAAAAACCTGCCAACCTGTGTCTTCTCCTTAGTCCTTAGTCTTCTCCCCTTTCTTTACCTGCCATAGCCCTTTCTAACATACCTTAATGGAAGTGAACATAACTTCTGTTTATGTCCTTCTGACTGAGAGCATGAATGGGGGAGTAAGGCTCCAGAAATCCTTCTCCACTCCTACTAAGATATTGAAAGTCTTGTCTTTTTCAAGCCATCTGCAGAACATTATCTGACACTATCCATATTCTTAATGTCTTCAAATAATGTATCTGAAAACAAGATTTATTAAAACTAAAAATAATATAGTAGTAAAGTGAAAAAATGGTTTGCAAAGCTGAGTGAACTAGTTAGAGATAAAAGAAAAGAAAATCCTAGGTGTTTATAAAGTCATCTTATCAACTTCTCTTTAGGCCTGACATAGACTTCCCCTGCTGTGTCCAAAAATTTTTCCTCTTATCCCTTACCTACTTTGCTTATCTAGCCTCAGATGTTACTGTTCATTATCTCATAAATGTGTTATATCAACAGTTCCACACAGGAGTATATGAATGAGAGTGCTGCCTGTAGAAAATCTTTCCTGTTTCCAGCCCACCTTGATCCAGTTCAGGAAATTGCCTTGATTTGCATGGCCATCATTCTATATGGATGTTAGGCTGTGGCTACATTCAAGATATATCTAGTTTCCTTCTTAGCTGGTCACAGAGGTAGAATGAATTGGTATCTTTAATTTCCTCATTAATTTTCCATTGTTATTAAATATAAATTATTGATAGATCCTATTCCCTCTGTCATACTACCTCTAAATAAACAGAATTAATGAAATGACTAGAGTGACTGGCAAGCAGTTAGTGGGACAAAAGCACTTTAAAAATATTTTCCCTCTTACCTCATATCCTAAAACTTTTTCTTTTTTCTAGGAACTTATTTTCAATTGTGGTTATGAGGTCATATTTATAAGAATGTAAAGTATGAACTTTCAGCCAAATTCTGGTCCTGTTGAAGTCAGAACAAGTTTTGACTTTGATTTCAATGAGACATGATTATGTATATACTGTGCAGGCATGTTCTAGTCATTATCTCTTAGATATTTTAAACATATATCAAAAATGTACAAGAGGAATTTTTTCAAGATCCTCTATGTTGTGTGCTTCTTACATTCTTTCACATTGAATCTGGCAGATGTTTTCTGATACTCCTTCCCAGAGGCTAGGTTATTATTGCTTCTAGGTACTGGGTTAGTCTTTTTAAATTAGTCTTCTGTCAGCATAGCTGTTGGTCAGGAGTATGAAGAGGTATGACCCTGACCAATATATAATGTGCCAGTAGAAATTTCCTAGTGTAGTCACTAAGGCTATGTCTACACTGGCAAGTTGGTTCGAATTAAGGAGGCTTAATTCGAACTAACTAAAGCCATGGCTACACTAGGCTTTAGTTAGTTCAAATTAAGGGCTTCCTTAATTCGAACTAATAAGTTCGAACAGGGTATTTGAACTAAGGGGTTAGTTCAAATTAACCAATGTGGCCATGTTAATTCAAACTAATTTCTTATTTCGAATTAACCAGCCATTGAAATGAATGGGGATCACTAATTCGAACTAAGCAAGATGATGATGCAAGCTGGGTATTTCTTTGATGCAGTCCTGTTTATTTACAAAGAACGTACACAAAGTCCTGTTTGCTTGAGCAGGCAGCTTCCATGCTCAAAAATCCAACCAAGTCTGCCTTTTCAGAGTGTACTGTGCCTAAAAGCAGCTATTTCAATACCAGAAAAAAACCCTCGCACCACATGGCGTAACTCTGCTCGGGCTTTCCCATACATCCTAGGCTATGTTTACACTTGCTAAAATTAGTTCGAATTAGTTAGTTCAAACTAACTAATTCAAACTAATTTTAGTTAGTTCGAATTAGCTTAATTCGAACTAGCATGGCCACACTGGAATGTTAGTTCGAACTAAGCAAGCACTTGCTTAGTTCGAATTAGTGATCCCCATTCATTTCAATGGCCGGTTAATTCGAACTAAGAAATTAGTTCGAATTAACATGGCCACATTGGTTAATTCGAACTAGTTAGTTCGAATTAACCCCTTAGTTCAAATACCCTATTCGAATTTATTAGTTTGAATTAAGGAAGCCCTTAATTCGAACTAACTAAAGCCTAGTGTAGCCATGGCCTCCTTAATTCAAACTAACTTGCCAGTGTAGACATACTTAAGATGCTTTGGAAAATTTTATCCCAAATCTCTACACCAACGCTCAGCACGTCTGTAACTAATATCTGGGGGTCCCTTCAAAGATAAAGAATTTGGTTCTTGTTCCTCTTTTTATAATTTTCTTTATTCCTATCCTTTCAAGGCCTAAGAAGTGGTGAGTGGCTTGTGAGTGACCTTTGTTTAGCAGGTGCATATGAGTCCCTATTCAAATCTTTGAGAGATATAGCTCAGAAACTATTTTACCTTAAGCTTAAGGTAACATTTTTTTAAATGAGGTCATAACAGTCTGCAGAATGACTGTTGCTGACAATTTCTCCTTCTTTTCAGAAAACTGCCCTGTTTTTAAAATGACTGAATCCTTTTTAGTCTATTGAGGAGAGCTATATGGAATTTAATTTTATTGATAAATTGTTTTATTTATATTACACTTTGATTGCAACAAAGGAAGCTTCTGTCCTTTGTCACAAAGCACTAAAATTTCACCTTCCTCTCATTCAGTTTGAGAAAAGATAAACTATTTTTTATTTGTCTTAAGGTTAATGTAGCAAGGGCCTGTAGGCCACAAACACCTCTGTGGATCAGATATTATGCTATTAGCTTATGATTATGACCAAAATATATTCAAAATTATTAAACACTGTACAGAGAGACAAGGTGACTGAGGTAATATTTTTTATTGAACCAACTTCTATTCTTGAAAGAGCCAAGCTTACACAGAGCTTGTCTTCATTCAGTAAGGAACATGCTAATTTTCTGCACCATTGAAATTCCAGTCCTATACGTAAATTTGTTAGGCATTATCTGTTCCTCTCATCTTCATCTGGTATTTCCAGTCAGATTTAAAGCAATATTAATGAGGACATGTCTGATGTTCAAGCATCTGAAGAAAGCCCATCTACCTTCTTTGGTTATTTCCTGGGATATCTGCTTTCTGAAATTTTTATTGCAGGGTAGCATAAAAGAGGAGGACCATAACAAGAAAAAATTACTCACTGGTAATTCTGTTCATCGTAGCTCTCCTTTCTTATCCTCTAGTCCTTGCTTCTTCGCTTGAGGACAGCCTCTTAGAGCTACTGTTGATGGTAGTTTGGAAATGAGGAGCTCTGATTGCCTTTTATTTTGTTTCCTTGCTCTTTGGTAGGGGGAATAATATTGCTCTCTGTAATTGCTGTTGTTGGTTAGGATGCGAAAAGAAAAGACTGCAGGAAAAGTATCAGCAATTTTTCTATTCATGCGTAGGGATTCAACAAAACTCATTTCTGCTCTTACTAAGTCTCAGAAACAATTTCTGCAGTTTCATGTTTAGGGTGTACGTTGTTAATGTTTCATATCAACGTTGGAAATATGCTATTCTAAAATGCACGTATTTACTAAAATGTATTCTAAAATGCACGTTATTACAAAAGTCAAGATGTCAGGTTTTCCCTGGCATTATGTTCTCCTAGCTTTACTGACCTGTATCTTGGTTTATAATTTTTTTGTTGTCTTAATCATATATTTCATTCATACAAATTCTAGTTGAGAAAATACTGGGCTGAAAAACAACACAAGTGGCAAAAAATGGAAGAGAAAGATCTACAGCGTCTGGCAGAACTGAAGAAATTAATGATTGAACAAGCAACTAAAGATAAAGAAAGGTATTTTAAAAAACCCCAAACCCTGAAAAGTGAATTGATGAGCAACAGGCAAGAATGAGTAACTGATCTGATTTGCTCAATTGCCCCAAATTTAAGATAAATTTATTGTTCTTTTTTATTTTTCTTCCTGTTATTCAATAACACCCACCTACTATACAATTACAACTGGATTATGGAACCCAATAGCAACATATTTGTTTCCTGGACCAATTTCTTTATACATATGAACTAAACCATGTTAAACAAACTTTATACCTGTGCAAGCTGCAAGTTGTTGCAACTAGAATAGGATACAACAATTTATAACTGAGTCCCATGGCTCCATTGCAGTTCAGCGTAGATAAGGTCTTAGATTCCTCATCTCACAGAATTATTTGTAGTGTATTTGAGACACATATAATGGGAAACATTTATGTAGAATTGACTTCTTGCCTTAAAGGTACATTATTTAATACCTGTGGCTTACATTTTCAAAAGTGACTAGTGATTTTGTGGACTTTAATTTTTTGGGGGGTGGAGTGGGGGGTGTGTGTGACCAGCTTTAGGCTCCTGAAAGGGGGAGGTGTCCGATTTCTAGAAAACGTTGCTCTTTAGCAGCCCCTCCTCCCACAGCCGCCCCACTGCCTTCGGCTCACTGCCAAAGGCAGCGGGGCGGGTGGAAGGGCTATGCCCGGCCCCTGGGCTGGCTCTCCCCGCCCCCAGGGCAGAGCAGGCAGGCCCAGGGGCAGAGCACATGAGGTCTGGTCTCTGGGCTGGCCTGCCCCACACGGCTGGCTTACCCCCCGGCAGGTGGCCTTGGCCTCCCGGCTCGGGGCCGGGCCACCGGCTCCCTCCCGCAGGCAGCCTCCAGGGCCAGGGCTGGAGCCGGCTCCCCCTGCGCCCTCCCCAATAGGCGGCCTCAGCCTCTGGGGCTGGGACGGGGGCCAGAGCCGGCTCCCCACGCTGGTAGCCTCAGCCTCCCAGCCCAGGGCCGGCTCCCACACTCCCCTCCAGCATGGGGGGCGGGGCTCCGCTTTGGCCAGTTGGCTCTGGGCCTCACACCCCCCATGGGACGGCCCTGCATATATGATACTATGTGACACCAAAGATAAGTTTTCAGTAGATCTGGGCAGGTTCCCGTGCCCTCAAAGAGGATTATTTTAAAAATTTTCAACACACAGAAAAAAAAGAATCTTGACTATAGGTCCTTCACACTTTGGACCTAGTACATCTCAAAATTAGGGAAGAAAATATTTCTGACCTGCATTGCAATTATTAGTTTGATATTACAGACAACGTTGGCTTGTGTTACATCATTTAGAGCCTGATCTGCTCCCATTCAGATCATTGGCAAATCTCTGAGTACATTGATGCTAGATTGGGCTCTTAATGGCCTATAATGGTTCCCCAAATTCTGCAGACTTTGCATTCAGACCCTAAAGCTATATTCTTGTACAATGTAAAACAACTGTTTTGTGGGACTGGTTACAGTATATTTGCCGTCTTACACAGTCAAAACACGATTTTGTCTGTTAGGGTAGACAGGATCCTAGTGGTGGTTTTGCTCTATCCCCAAATGGCACTGGTCAGAGACATAACTAAAACATGGTTAAGATCTCATCTGCACTAAAAGACTGAATTGGGTTTTAATTGACATGGGGGACAATAATGTTATAACTAGCTCTCTGATCTTTTTTTTTTAGTGCAGGGGGACCCTCATGACATGCAGTATCTTGCTGAGGAGGAAAACTTATGTCTCTCTCTTAGGCTATAGTGCTGTGTGCTTGTCATAGGTTAGGGCAATCAAATCTGTATTCCCCCTCCGCGGTCCAGTCAAGGGCACTCACCCATAGGCTTCTAGTTGTCCAGTCATCACCTTTCTGGGTGGAGACCGCATCTTTCTCCCTTCTCACTGGGGCTCTTCCAGGCTTCACAGTTCTTTGCCTTTGCTGTTTTATGTTCAGCAGAGATAGGTTGGCCAAGGACACCTTCATGCTTTCTCCTCAAAGACAGTTAACAGGTATAATTACTACAATTCTAAGGTACCCCATAGCACTTCCATTGCAAGCCTCTTCCACTCTTAAGGTAACAAAGCATTACAGACATGAAAAAATAATAGAAATGAAAAAAGACATGAAAAATAATAGAAGAACCATTTGCTTGTGAATAAGCTTATTAGAATTAATGCCAGCCTTAATATGGCTGCTGACAAGGGCAGTCCTTCAAAGCCACACCACAGGGGATTTCTTGCTGTTACAAGTTCATCACAGCCTCAGCTCAGAAGCACTCTGTCCAGGGGCTGCTGCCATTGGGCAGATGGGGCATGGGCTCTGAATGTGCTAATGAGTGCCCTGAGCTGCGCTGGGGAGCTGGGGCCGACGGGGCCATTTTAAATCTCCTGCCCTGCCGTGCTCCCAGGCACATAGCCTGGAGCGGAGCAGAACGGGAAATGTAAATGCCGCGGCTCCCCTTGCTTCAGCTAAAGTAAGTCCTCTACTGGGTGGGAGGGGGCCTTGGGAGCTGAGCACGGGTGGGAGGGGGAAAGGGAAGGGGTGGGGGGGCCAGGAGCTGGGTGTGTGGGGAATGGAAGAGGGGGGGGGCTGCTGCTGGAACCAGCTGCATGGGCTCTGGGCCTGGGTAAGGGGGCTGCCGCCAGGAGCTGTGCCAGGTGTCCCAGGGTGCAGGGCCCTTGGGAACCCAGAGCAGCACCAGGCAGTGTGTGTGGAGACCCAGTGCTGTGCCTTGGAGGATGGAGGGGGGAGTTGGTTGGGGCCCAGGCCTCGAATCATTCTTGTCTCTGTCTTATGGGGCCTCAATAGGCACAGGCTGTCCAACTCTTAGGATTGGGGCCTTCTGTGAACCAGGGGTCTTGTCCATTTGCTGGAGCAGGAAGAAAGCCAGGAGCCAGTTTAAAACAGGTTATTTATTCAAAAATCCTTTCTCTGTTGGTCCCTGGAGAACCCAGTTGGAGTTAGTATATGCACACCTTTCCAGGGAGATGGCTTCTCTGCAGGTGTTACAACTTAAGTGAAACAAACAAGGAATCTTGTGGCAATTTTAAAGACTAACAAATTTATTTATCACATGAGCTTTGAAGATGAGGAGCTTAAAGCTCATGTGATAAATAAATTTGTTAGTTTTTAAAAGTACCACAGGACTCCTTGTTTGTTTTGCTGAACTAGACTAACATGGCTACCCCTTTGGAACTTGTCAACCTAAGTGAAGTTGCCCAATTACCTTCCTAATTAGCCTTCCCATGGAAATGCATACAATTCCACAGTAACACATCACAGTTGCATTTTCAATACAATGAACTCCAAAGATGTTATGTTAAACCTTACTGAATTAGTTTTATTCAATAAATTTCATTCAGGATATTGTCAGTCTGTCATACTGTGAGCACTGTTCTATCGTCTGTTCCACATCCTCAGTGTTCTTTATTTATGTCTATTTATTTGCCTCTTTAACATACCTGTAATGGCTTTTAATTTAATTCACTGTCCTGAATCTTGTATTTTACCCAAGGCCATGAATGTTTGGGATTGAGATCCTGTTGAAAACGTTACCTGATGTCATTTATGGGTCAACGCCAGAGACTGGGTTCTGTTTTTCAGCAGTAGTTAAAAAACAAAACAACAACAGAGTGGATGTGCAGAAGCTGTTGGGCTGATTGTCATGTAAGAGGACCCCTGTATAGTGGGGTGTTCCTACCAAGGCCAGCATGCCATTGGTACAACCTGATTCCAGTGATAGTATGGCTGTTTTATACAACACTAATATACCAGAATCTATTTATGAGCAATTTACTCTCTATAACAAAAGATATAAATATATATACACATAAGCAATGCATGAGCTATTTTCTAATGTATTTTTAAAAGCTACAGCTATTTGGTTGTACAGCATTATACAGGAGGAGAGGTTTATGTTAATAAATTATATAAAATAAATAAGTTATACAAGTCAGTAAAGAACTAACAGCATAGAGGTGTGATTATGCATTAAAAGTAAGTAAACACTCAACTTTACATTTGCCGGACTTGTTGTGCTATACAAAATAAAAAAAAGTATAAGGAAAGGAAAAAATATTTACTGTTTGTTGAGGACACTGATTCTTTGGAATTGTATAGTGCTTTTCATTGTCAGATTTCTTCACAAACATTAATCAAAAAAAGAAAGGGAGGTGTTCCTGTAATACCACATGGCACTCTACACTATATTAAATATGCCAACCTAAAGTGAAATCCCTGCCCCAATGAGTATGTAACCAAGAATCATAATCTTGAGAAGATTAAGGTGTGTACTTAATTGTAAGTGTCTAAGTAGTCCTAGGATTGAGCTGTAAAAACTAAGAATGGGGACAGTACAGAACAACATGGTACTATACAGGCACAAAATGGCAAGTGGTCATTACAGGTGGCATGTTTTGCTGATCTAGTGGACTTGCAGTAGATTTTTAAGGAGAAAGGGAAGGATGTTCGGCATACATGAATTGTTAGGCTCTATTCTAAACACAAGGGGTGGCATAGATGAAGGCATGACGATAGGAGTGGGCAAATCAGATGGGAAGAGATAAGCAGTCTGTTTTTTTAATTAATGTTCTCTGAATTCAAGATAAAATTGGGTAATTTGACCTGTCATTGATGGGAGAAAGGCTTAGATGGCCCTTTTTCATCTTGAACATTGATGATGCTGTCACTGTGTTAAGACTACATTCCCGGGTTACTTGTGTGCTCTAGCTGCTTGTGCCGCAAAGCATGAGTAAACCAGATTTATAGCTGCTTGACATTGCCAGAGAGTGCCGGTGAGTCTGAGCATAAATAAGATTCCACTCCCCCCCTCCCCCCTTTAAAGACTAAGTACTTCACTTTTGGAGCATTTTACGGTTATAGTGTCTGACCTTATGCAGAAATGTAAAATCATTGCAGCAGTATTTAAAACTAAAAAAATGCATGTTGTAGGGGGGTTATTCCTACCTCATTTGATTGATTTTCTATCAGAATAGAAAGCTAAGTGTCAATCACTGCAGCACACTGCTGAATCATTGTTTGAAGCTGCCGACTTTTTGATGTTCATTCTGCACAAATGCTCTTAAAAGACCGAAAAGTAAAAGTGAAAGATTAGAGAACAATAGTGCACAGCTCTTGACTACTGAAATTTTAATAGTCTTATTTTATTTTTAAAGGAGGATTGTAGCTTCTTTTAATAACTGATAAAGTCTGTTGCATGGCAACTGTCTCAGAATGAGAGAAACTCCCGCCATGAATATAGAAACCTAATGAGAAAAATGTTTAAGTGGAGGCTCAGTTCCATACACAAAAAATGGACAAATGTACCCATATTTGCAGAGAAAATCTGGTTTTGCATATGTATACCAGATAAATGGGGCATGTTATGCTTAAAGACATTGAATGGTATTATACTCCATAGGCGTCCCATTGAAACTAATAAGAACTACTTGTGAACTAATAGTTATTCAGTATCAAAAAGGGTATAAGTATTTAGTCCACTGAAAATGCAAATGAGTACTTATATAAATACTGTACCAATATCCCTCCATGCACATAGAGCCAGATCCTTAGCTGGTGTAAATTGTCATAGCTCCATGAACATCAGCTGACAATTTACATCAGTTGAGGATTTGGCCCGTAAATGTTGTGGATGCAAGCAAGGGTCTACCCCTGGAAAACCTGGCCCAACATATGACATATTTTTGGGCTCAGGTACCCAATGACTTTGCAAGGTCATACAAATCAGTATCAGAGATGGAAACATCTTCTGAGCTGCCATCCTGTTGTTTAACCACTACATAATGCTCCCCACAGCCCATATGACATATTTATTCTAGTCACAGCAATGAACAAGAACTGATTATAGACTGAAAATATCCTCTATTACGAACATTTTTTAAAGTTCTGTCAATTTTTATAATGAGCACGATTGGGTTTTTTTCTCTTGAATAGTTATGAGACAGTGTCTGAAAGTGGAATTTTAATGAAATTATGCTTATCAGAAATTACATAAGTGTGTACCCACAATACTTCAGAAGGTAGCTCTGCTGAAACTGTTTAGCTAAGCTCATTTGTCAGCTTGTTGCTTATTAAACTTGTTATGCTTACTGGGATACATAAAGACAAAATGGAGTATTAAAACATTTTAATTTTAATGTTTTGCTATAAAATTAAATTTTACTTTGAAATAATATTAGTTGAAGTGTTACTATGTATGGCTGCGTCTACACTTGTAAATTAAGTCGATTTAAGCTTGCTTAAGTCGACTTAATTTACCCTGCGTCTACACTACAGTTTCCTTAAGTCGACTTAAGCAAATTGCTTAAGTCGACTTAAGCAAAATAAAGTCGACTTAATGAAAATTAAGTCGACTTTATAAAACATCATTTTAATTCGACCTAAGGCTTAAGTCAACTTTTTCAAGTCGACTTAAGCCAGTATAGACCTGGAGTAGCCCTAAGTCGACTTAGGGCTACTCCAGGACTTCACCACTGCCCTCCCTGCCGGGGGGAGGAAGGGGGCACAGGGGGAGCCTGGCATGCCCCCCGCAGGGCAGACCTCTGCCCACCCTGCCCCTATGCCCTGCCAGGGTCCCTGTCCCCCTTTGCCCCATTGTACCCATGTACAATGGGGCAAAGGCTGAGCCCCCTGGCACTGGGCAAGGGGTGCCCCCCTGCCCCTGTGGACCTGCCCTAGGTTCCCCTCGCCCCTAGAAGTCAACCTAGGCATCCAGTGTGGACGCTCTAGGTCGACTTTGTAAGTTCCCCCCAAAGTTGACTTTAAATTTAGGTGTAGACGCACTAAGTCGACCTATATTTACAAGTGTAGACATAGCCTATAATAGTAAGTATACTGAAATTATTACAATATCATGTGGATATTGTGAAGTTAACAGCAAAAGTGAAACACTTAAAACCAAGTGTAAAGTATTTATTAAGCTGTTCTGAACTTGGAATACTATTTGCAACTGAGAATATATTTACACATTATAAACTTCTTACTGGTGTGTATGTATCTTTCATATCTCTATTGTTAGCTTCTGACCAGAAAGTTAATGATCTTTGTTAAAGCTGCTCCTGACTGCATGGTGATATTCTTAAGATAATATTATCATGATCTTCTTTCTGCTTCTCATGATCTGGAAGTACCACTTCTTCAAAACTTTTCAGCCCTTCCTTGGTCAGAAAACAAGAAACAGAAACTTTGTGCCTGATTCTCCAGGGCTTTGCATATTACATAAACATTTATACATGTACAAAGTGAATGCAAAATTTATGTAAGATGTTACTGTTTTGATCTGATACTGTTTTACACTCCATTTATTCATGTGCAAATGGTTGCAGCATGGGCAAGTCACGTAAATATCACATCTTGTTACATTCCCTAAGTTTTTCACTTGATAATTCATAACAACTACCAGGTTATTGAGCCTCATTTTTAATAGGGCTGGATTATTTTAGAAACAATGTATAGTTAAAGCTGCATGAAAGGATTTCAATAAATGCTAATTTTATAATTTACTATTTTTCATTAAAAATGAACATTCTTAATTTTTATTAAGAGATTTTTGTTTCATTTCACTCCATGAAAGAAGCAAAGTAAGCTTTCACCTTCAGGAAAAAAAATTGTGTTGTGAGTCTGAACCTATTTAAAATACAGCAATAAAAACAAATTTAGAGGGTCCCTGGTGCATTGTTGAATAACATTGTACCATCTTTTGGGGTCATACCAGTTGGTTCTGTTAATTGCTATTGGATTATTGCAGAAGTGGTAACTGCCTGGCAAACTGGCGGCTTGTTCCCAATCCTTGCAATTTATACCTCAAGTTACCCTTTCCTCTGAGTTTAATAAAGTTTTTCTTTTCTAAGACTAGTACTGGAGTATAAACAACCCCAAGTTTTGCATTTTAAGCAATGCTTCCTACTGCATATCCCCAAAGGAAGATATAATTTTTGAGGGCAAGCACTGTCTATCTATCCCATGAACACAAGACAGGGCAAATGCTATTACAGTGCCCGAAATTTGAGGAGGGCAGGGAGTAGAGGAGGGTGTTAATGCCAGGTATGTTGGTAATAGTAGAATAATACAACTCAAGGGGGAACACTTACTTATAGCTTTATCAGTAAGTTCACACATGAGAAGAATCTGATAGGAAAAGATTCAGAAGAAGAGGTAATTGTGTTGAAAAAGATAAACGCATGTTTCTGTTGTTTTAAGGCAATATACAATTTGGTAGCTTTGCTTGCTTTTACAAGTACCAAGAGTGGAGGACTGACCTGTTTCTTTAATAAAAGGGATAAGGATAGGGAGAGTCATGTTTTTGCTGCCATCTATGGATGTTGGAATGCATTTCTTTTAAGGCTATTAGCGAAGAAAATTGAAGAAAAACAATAATAAATGATAGAGAATATTGGACAAAAATTAGGCTCCATAATTGTGACCTGATGATTAGCTGACTTGGGAGATTATTCATGGATAATTATCCATTCTTCAAACTCTTGGTAAAATAGTTAAATTAGTATAATAGTTTCAGGTGTTCTGAGGAAACATGTTATTCATGAGACCGAGATAAAAAAATTCACCCTGGTTTTTCAAACAGAAATGTTAAAACCGCAGTTTAAGATGCAGTTTGCCCAGTCCTTTCATCATATGTATGTGCTCTATTGTACAGAGTTAAGTTTAGACAAGAACTTCTAGAAAAACACCTGATGGAGAAAAAAGAGCTGGCCCTTCAAAAAGCCCATGAGGAAGAAGAAAGAAAGAGACGTCTTGAAGCCCTCAGACAACAGGTGTTTTGGTTTCCTATATATCATATTTTTTATATACAATTAAACTAGATAAAATTACTTGAATATAACACATTACAAAAACATTCTTCAGCAATCAGGGAATGGAAAGGGGTTAGGGTTAAAGAGAAAGACAGATTGACTCTTCTATCAGGTACAGTTCTTAATATTTTCTGCTTACATTAGTTATCTGATTAGGTGTGTCAGCAACTGTATCTTGCTTCAGACTGTATGTAATTTGCCTTCTTTTTGCAAAACTCTATTAGACCGCTTCTACCTACTGCATCACAAAGAAACTACATAAAAATAGTCTAGAAACGGTGCTGTACACTTCCTTGCAAAAAGAATTAGAATTAGATTTGACTAATCAAGTAGAGACTTTTACTTAACAAAACTACTAAGTTATTAGTCCATTTCTTACAACTTCTTCAGCACCTTTTGGTTGTTGGTTTTGATTGGGAGGAGTCCCTACATATTTTTAGAGCCCTGAGGACACAACCATTTTTCCTTATACAGTACACTTACTCAACTGGGGACTCTTGCACAACCACCAGCCTTGGAAATTCTGGTTAGAAATAAGAAATTGCTCTTGTTCAGTATTTGCCTTTGCACATTCCTGTGCACACATGCATGCTGAGCTTGGAGCCTTCTAAGAGAACAGTGGACTGTGTGAGCTCTCCTTTATGGATTTGAATATTCAAACCAGAAATCTTCAAAAGGATGAGCTACTCCTCCAGTAGTCATTCACTTCCAGTAGACTATGGCTGTGAGTGTAAGGGTCATCTCTACAGTGGCCTCCCTGTTCTTAGGCAGAATTTCTGCATTTGCCTGTAGTTTTGGTTTAGTTTAGAATGTTGAGCAGTACATTTTGAAGTTTTTATTTGAGTTGTTTTGATTTAGGCTGCACTTTGGGGCCCTTAAATTCTTCAGAACTGCAGTTCTTAAGTGTGATTTGTACTGGTTCCCTGTACCTTTTGAACCAGGCCTAATCCAGGTGGGTGCATACAAGAAGTATCCAGCAGGCAGCAATGAAGTCTCAGTGGCTGATCAACATATTTTATGCCTCTTTTTGTTTCAGTAAAGATGACTTGTTTGTGCAGCCTTTACACATACAGCCTAAAAGACAGAGAAGCTCTTATAAATACTTTCCTTATGCAAGAAGTCTTGAGTCCTGAAACAGTCAGTCCCCTTCTAACTGGAGTCCTACTCTAGCTTCCAGGATGTCCTAGCTCTGCCTTCAGTCCCTTTTTAGACCCGAGGTCCATTAATTATTGCTTGACTTCCAGAAGATGCTGGAAGTGCATGAAAGATGCAGTTCTGAGTCCCAAAATATGCTTGGCAGGGCTTCCTTTATATGGGCCTTGCGGCTCTGGTATGCCCTTTCATCCCTCATTTGAAATAGCATAGAATTGCTGATTTTTCAGGGCATGCTGTATGGCCCAATTGTTTCACCTAGCATTTGACACTTTGAGGTAAGCTGAGTAAGGTATAGAAGTTTGTGGATGTTTAATTATGTGCTACTGTTTATTTTTGTCATTTTAAATAATTGGCAGAACATGCATATTTTGTGTGTGGACACTGTTTTTATTTATTCAAAATAAAATAAAGGTAAAATAAAAAATAAAATACTGAGGTGCCAAGGCTACTCAGGGGCAAGATATAACTTATATTACTGGATTCCCAACCTGTGGCCCAGGAATCAAAAGTGGCCTATGGCCCACAGCTCCCCTTCTGCTGGTTGCGAAGGGAGCCACTGCCAAAGAACCCAGGTGGAGCATGTTGCCATGAGCGAAAAGACTGATGAAGGCTTCTTGCTGAACCTTAGGAGATGGGATATCAGCACATCTCTCCTATTGGCAGTAGCCGGGAGCACAGGCAAAGTAATCTTCTTAGGTCCCTAGGTATAGGGTCCCTGCTGGAGTCAGAGGGAGGGGAGCACTGATCTCCCATCCCCCAGCTGCAGAAGGGAGCCACTGCCGAGGGACCCAGGTGGAGCTCACGGGGCTATCAGACACATTCAGTTTTCCTGCTGCAGCCAGGGAGATGGGAGATCACCGAGGGGCCAGCCTTCTCGCTGAACTCCTTCCATCTGGCTGCAGAGGAGGGGTAGCTCTTCAGGGATGTAACAATGATATCTGTGGTCTTCGAGCCAAAAAGGTTGGGAACCATTGGCTTAGATTAATCTTCTCAGCACCAGATGGAGGTACTCTCATCCAAATTACAGGACCAGCAAGGCCCAGAAAGATTGTTATTTCATGTTGTGGCCTGGATCATGATAGACTCCTGAGAACAAACTTTCAGTGCTGTGAAAGAGTGCAGAACAAATTTCACAATGCAAGGAGTCCATGGGAGAGTGCTATTCGTTGAAGTGGAAAATTATCTCTGCATAAGCTGTAATCAACAGATTATTTCCTTTGTGAGTGCCCAATGCCCTTGTTGAAATTTTGGACTACTTAACTCGATTCAATGGAGTCGGGGGATCTATGCTATTATCCCTTAACAGCTATTTCTGTTCAGCAAGAGTCTTCTCTTGTCTTCTGCCTGAAGTCATCTTATGATGGTTCTTGAGGGACTTACTAGTGTATTTCTGTCAGTCCAATCTCCTGTTCCGTCTTTTAACTTGAACTTCATGCTTACAAAGTTGATAGCACAATGTTTAGAATACCTGACAGATTGCTGTCTGCCCGGCATGCCTCATGTAAATTTCTGGGACATTTTCATGGATCCTCTCACCCTCCACCAAAAGTTCCAGCCAGTACTGTTTCCATTCCCAAAGCTGTCACTTGTGGGTATCTACACATATCTTTCTGCAGGATTACTCTTTTGATTTGGAATCTCACCCTGCTGCCTATTCTGGAGATCAGTTCTGCAATCATTCTTTGATTAACCCTTCTCAGCCTACCTCCTGGAGGATTATATTGCTAGGTCCTTCTTAAATAGCTAGTTTACTGGTCATATTGAGACGAAATTAATGGAGGAAGGGAAATTATTTGTTAACTCTTGTTCTTCAAGTATGTTGCCCCTGCATTTCCACATTTCCTACTTACTCACTTCTCTGCTTCTTCTGACTTCTCTGAGACCATTGGATTCAGTAAAAGGAACTGAGGGCATATGAGGTCACATGTCCATTTTATAGCCTGGAGACCAATCATTTAGATCCACAGGGGTTGCTTATTCAATAAGCATTACTTTTCAGAATGGTTCAGAGTTTGGCATGGGCACACTTGTATCTCAGAAATGTGGAGCTGCACAAGCAATATGTTCAAAGGACAACTGTTATTGGTAAAGCAATGTTCTCAGCTTCACTCCAGTCAGATAATATCAGCTGTTTTGACTAATAAATATTTTCATGTAATGTTATTTAGGTTGCTATTGTTGCAGAAATTGATCCAGCTAGAATGATGGCTGATACAGTGGCATCTAAAGCTAAAATGGGCATTGGAACTGAAGAAGAATTTGTTCTTCAAAGATCATTGTTTGCTTTGCATACATACAGTGAACAACAGGTAATCACCTATCTTGTATAGTCTGTATGCAAATGAATACTCCATAAACAGAAAGATTAATAATAGAAAGTTATTGTCATGTGTGAAACCAAAAATACTGGAGAAATTTATTTCTGAGATATCTAGTTAATATTTTTAAAATAAACAAGTAAACCCTTTGACATGCGTTTTTTCAAAGGACTGATATTCTGCTTTCTCCTGCTTTGTTTAATAATATGCTAAATATTTAGAGTAAACTCTTGCCCTTATAGAAAACAACTACATCAAGTAAGAGTCACTTTTGGGTAGGTAGCTATAAAACCCTATGTAGTAGATGTCTTTCAGTAAAATGGCAAATGTATTCCATTGTCTGGGATGGCTTCTATATAACACAAACTCTTCATAAGCTAAAATCATTATATTGCCAGCTTTGTAGTGATGCTAAATTGAGGATCAGTTGGCATTTAACATGCATAGAATATGGATAAAAGAGGAACAGAGCCAGTCAGATGTAAACAGAAAAGACCTAATTGAAATGATGATATTCCTTCTCTTAGTTTGAATCAGATTGTTGAGGGCATTCCTAGTTCTGCTTGAAATAGAAATTAAACAGTAGTACAAAAGCTTTATTGGTTGATATGTTTTTCCCCACAAGCAATAACCATATATTTAAAAACATTATCCACACTCTAGAATAGTGATGTGGAAACTCTACTTTAAAACATAGATATACGATTGGTATAATTGTAAGATATAACTTTTAGCTCTGGATCTGCTGAAATTAGGTGATAATGTTAGTTAAAGTTGCTAGATACCTTCCATTATGAGACCTTGTTTTCAGTTTCTTATAACTTTGCCAAACTGTAAGTGTTCAGACTGGAATTTTCAATGTTGAGTGTGCCAAAGGCTGTGATTTTTTTTAAGTTTCAGCAGCAATGGGGCAGCTCCGTTGGAGAAGGAGACAAAGAATAAATAAGTTGTCTTGAAACTTAAAAAAAAAAAAGAAATTGGAATAATTCCATTTAAAAGCACCTCCATATTTTGGAATTGGAGTCATGGTTTTGTTAGGCAGTAGCCATAGTGTCGGGAATGTTCTCTTTGCTGTCTGTGTGGAAATTCACCCAAATTTGGCTATGTTAGAAGCCTCTGTAAAATCTGTTTTCACATGCTCAGTAGAGACTTGTTTAGAGTGTAGCAGCTAAATTATCCACATATTCTGTCTGGACTGAGCATGTTCCATCTCGTCACAGCTCCTACCAGACTACTCATGTCTCAGTGGAGTGAGTGAGCATTTTCCATCCCAGGACTGCAGGGGTGGAGCAGGATTTTCCTTGAGATTGCTACTCCCTCCCATTATGGGCTATTGTGGCATTTGACTCAGATCTGAGAACAGTGTGGCGCTCTCTCTCTTGTGCTCTCAACACTCCCATGCTGGTCCCCAGGCAGTGAGGAGGAAGTAATCAACGGTGGAATCTAGAGGGATGAGTGAGGAAGAGGAGGGTTGGAGGAGCCAGAGGATGGGATTGAATAAGGAGCAGAGAGGGAACAGGGAGGAAGTAGTTGCTGGAGGATGTAGATTGGAACAAAGGGGCAGAAAGGTCAATAGTCTCCAGTACAGTACCTGGAAACGAGCTGAGATGCCCTCAGTCTACACATTCCTTGACTGTCAGCAAATAACTGTGAAACCCACTAGCAAAATGTGTATCATATCCCCCACAGATGACCTGTCTACATATAGGTTAACAGGTTACTATTGTTACATTTTACTCCATTAGTTCAAATAGAAGAGGTCTGTGCTGTGAATTTTAAGATCTGAACCATGCTGATTGCCCAAACTGGGAGTCAAGTTCGTTCCATATGATGGAATTTCTGGTTTTGTTTGTTTAATTAGGAAATTAAATTAAAATATGTTAAAATAAAGTTTAGTTATAAAGTCAAACACTGAGAAATTGGAAAATGCCAGAATTAAGGTTTCCTTTTACATATGCATTATGATACAGTTTTTAATTATGTGATCACGTACAATTTTTCCACAGGACCGTGGCCTCATTCAGGGTTCAGGATGGCTAGTATTCCAGGAATATATTAGGGTTTTGTAGCAAATGAGACTGTCTTCTGTGGGATCCTTGCCTCATTTGTTGCATAAGTTGTTGTTGTGAAGATCAATTAATATTTGTGAAACACTCAGGGTGAGGACACTATAAAATACCCAGAAAGAAATTAGTAAATCTCTCTTCAGTGCAAGGCTAGGATGTCATGCACTAAACAAGTCTTGCAGGCACATATCAAATGTAGAGAAAAGCAATAATTCATGAAGTAAGCATCCTTTGAGGGGTGGGGGGGAATAGTGATCATTAAATTAAAAATTATGTCATAATATTTATGTTCAAGGAGACTGAAATAAGATTGTGCAGGCAATGTTAATTTGGGCATTTCCTAAGTTTTGATCATTTCCAACTTTAATATTCTTTTAACATATGTTTTTAATTCATGTAGAGACACACAAAATATATATTACATTTTGAGAAAGTATAGTATCAATATTTTGTTCTCTCTTCATCATTGCTATTATATTTTATTTTAACAGATCATTTCTGATCCTAGAGTTCGTGTTGAGCTAGCTCTTCGAGAAGCTGGACTTCATAAAGCTCCTTATGTTAAAGAGATTTTACCAAAAATTCCTCCACTGAAACTTCCAAGAAGGGACATGGAATCTACAGCCTTTAATATGTAGAATTCATCATGGATTTCAGAACTCTTTTGACTATAGCCCAGAGTATAATATGAAAACATTTAATAAACTTATTTAATTTAGATAACTTTTGTGAATTTAGGATACTTCTTTGAACTACTTAGTCCTCAGTTAATGCAGTCATTTAAAAAAAAAAAATTTCCTATGCAGTGCGCAGCAGACAATTTAACTCTCCCTCCCAAACTTGAATAGAACTTTATAATGTCATGTCTTTCAGAACAGTTTACTGAAATTATAATCTAATTATCTGAAGCCAAACCATGTAAAAACTTTAGGAGGAGTCTCTGTGAATGGAACCCTCTCTTAAGATTCTCACACAGCATCATCTTTTGGGTGGGGTTTTCCCAGGTGATAAACACTGGGGCCCAACCCCCAAACATGTGGCTCCATGGGAGACATGGGCCATCAGCATATCCCCTCACTTGGAACCCTCCTCCCCACTTCCTGGCAGCATGGTTCTAGTGCAGCTACACTTCTAAGAATTACGACCTTGCCCACAGTAGACCCTGAGGATTACCCAGGAAACAGGGGAACAGGTTATATAATCTGGGATCCTGCCCCCAGATTTATCCTTTTTCAGCCTGCTACAGTGAAGGTCCTGAAGAGGACTCCACTGGCATGAGTTAATAGGATATCGGCATGTGGAGGGCCATCCCTACGCAGGTCACACACAGTACAGTCTGGCACTTTGTAAACATTTTGAAGAAATGTTCTTTTAAGAGGCAGCACAAATTTAAAATAATTTCACAAAATAGTCACTGTAGATATAGTACACAGATGGATCCCACATAACTTTCATTTCAGGTTATATTACTTGATAATTTAATTTTTTTTTTAAATTATAAAAACCTCATTAGCATAAATGTTTCTATTATTCCTTTATTATTTTAAGAGAAAATTTAATCTTTCTCTAAAATTAGAAACCAATTTGGTGCATCATGTTTACTGCAAACCAATCATCCAAACAATTTTATTTTGCAATTTAGTCCTTCAGAATACATTATAAAATTAGAAATAATGTTTTAGCACTAGGATCTATATTTTGGTATTATAATAACTGACTCTATTTCAGTTACGTGAAAGGAAAATGGAAAAGTAATTTTGTTGTATAACTCTTCACTTTTTCTAACCTTACATAATATGCACATAACATGTATGAAAACAAGAAGTATCATATATAAAGCTAGCAACCTAAGCACTGTTCAAGAAACAATTTGCATGTGTCTAAGAATATGGTCTCTTTACTTTATGTTACATGTCAAATAATACATATAAACTAAAATGTATTATTCAACTTCACAGAAAGAACATGCACCATACAGGTGATGATATATTCAGACAAAATAAATGGTAGACTAAAATAAGGATATAGGCAGTGCCCTATTGATTTAGTTACTTATGTCCTTAATCACCAGGTCTCTGAATGCCTCAGTCATTAATGGATCATATACTTACGATGCCCTGGTGAGGTAAGAAATACTTCCCCATTACACAGATGAGGAACTGAGGCACAGTGCAGATTAAGTGATTTGCACAAGTTCAGTCTGTGGCTGAACCAGGATCTGAAGCTGGATTTTTCTGACTCAATCTGGTACCTTACTCCTTTCTTCTAACTCCAGTGTCTATGCTGTCCTCTTGTATGTTGTGTAATGTTTGGACTTGATTGTTATGTGTTTCTGCCCAAATTACAATTCTTTGTTTATATGTGCAATGGATGGCTTATAGAATCATAGATACGTAGAATTGGAAGGAACCTTGAAAGGTCATCTACTCCAGTCCCCTTCACTGAAGCAGGACTATTATATAGACCATCCTTGACAGATGACTGTCTAACCTGTACTTAAAAACCTCCAAGGCTGGAGATTCCACAATTTGTTCGAGAGTTTAACTACCCTTACAGTTAGGAAGATTTTCCTAGTGTGTAACCTAAATCTTCCTTTCTCCCACATAAGACCATTATACCTTTTCCTGTCCTCAGTGATTAAGAAGAGCAATTTATCACTCTCCTCTTTATAACAACCTTTTATGTAGTTGAGGGCTCTTATCATATCGCCCCTCAGTCTTCTCTTCTCCAGACTAAATAAACCCAATGTTTTCAATCTTTTCTTGTAGGTCATGTTTTCTGGACCTTTAATTATTTTTGTTGCTCTTTTCTGGACTTTTTCTAATTTTTCCATATCTTACCTGAGCTATCATGCCCAGAATTGGACACAAAACTGCAGCTGAGGCCTAATCAGTGCTGAATACAGTGGTAGAATTATTTTGTTTGTCTTGCTTACAACATTCCACTAATATTTTTGCAACAGTGACAGTTTTACAATGTCAACTTGTATTTGGTTGGTGATCCACTATAACCCCCAGATTCTTTTCTGCAGTACTCCTTCTTAGGCAATCATTTACCATTTTGTTTTTTCTGCAATTGATTATTCCTTCCTACATGTGGTACTTTGCATTTGTCCTTACTGACTTTTATCAAGTTCATTTCAGACCATTTCTCCAATTTATCAAAATCACTTCTGAATTTTAATCCTATCCTCTGAAGTGTTTGCAACCACTCCCATCTTTGTATCAGCTACAGACGTCAAAAGTATATCCTAATAATTTATTTAAATTCCAGAGGGGTGGCCGTGTTAGTCTATTGCAGAAAAACAAACAGGGTCCTGTGGCACTTTTAAAGATTAACAGATTTATTTATTGCATGAGCTTTCGTGGGAGAAAATCCCACTTCAAAGCGTCTGACAGAGTGGGATTTTCTCCCACGAAAGCTCATGCGATAAATAAATCTGTTTGTCTTTAAAAGTGCCACAGGATTCTGTTTGTTTTTCTAATACTTTATTGAGATATTGAATAGAAGTGGACCAATGATCCCTGCAAGACCGCACTCGACATGCCCTTTCAGTTTGATTGTGAATCATTGATAGCTAATCTCTGAGTGTTTTTCCAGTACTCACCTTATAGTAGGTTTGTCGAGGCCAAAATTTCTCAGTGAACATTCTGTGAAGCGGCAGTGGTGCCGGAGATCTCCCTGACACAGTTTGGAAGACAGCAAGCCAGTCCTTGGTATGAAAAAGGCTGAAAACATAATCTAGGCTATATTTCTCTAGTTTGTTCTTGAGAAGGTCATGTGATAAAGTATCCAAAGCTTCACTATAGTCAAGATTTGTCACATCCACTGCTTCTCCCTATCCACAAGACTTGTTACCCTCTCAAAAAAGGATATTAGGTTGATTTGACGTGATTTGTTCTTGACAATTCTATGTTGACTGTTACTTACGATATCACCTTGGGGTTT
The DNA here is from genome assembly GCA_007922175.1 of Pelusios castaneus. Classification (NCBI taxonomy): domain Eukaryota; kingdom Metazoa; phylum Chordata; order Testudines; family Pelomedusidae; genus Pelusios; species Pelusios castaneus. Next base: position 3,610,699 of record ML685793.1, on the reverse strand, counting down.
TTTTAGGTGCTTATAAATTGATTGTTTTATTATTTGCTTCATTATCTTTCCTTGTATTGATGTTAAGTTGATTAGCCACCATCCACGATGAAGACTCCATAGTTTTCAGAGCTTCAAGCAGTCATTCATTTTCTTTGTACCTAAAAGTCGGCTCAGAAGATAACTTCAATGGAATAAAAATATTGTCACCAGATCATCACTTCTTGGTCCTGCATGCATGCTAAAGCCTGTAAGGGAAATAAACGTTAAGATGAGGAAGCAATTGACTTTTGAGACACATGAAATTAATTCTGTGACAAGTCTGTTCTTGTTTTCATATCTGTTAAGTACAGAAAATTTAGTGTTTTCTGGAATAAATTAATGCAACATCCTTGAAATCAACAGAGCTGTGCCAGGGTACACCATCAGAGAATTGGTCCCACTGGTTGAAATTGTATGTAATCATTTGGGGCCAGATTGTGGATTTTAAAGCTCTTTCTATGTGAGGGTGAGAACTCCTAGGTCTGAGAACAACTTATCTATTTTAGAACAACTAAGCCTGAGAACAATTTATCTATTTTAGTAGTTTTGTAATATATTATACTTCTATAAATTAAAAAAAAAATTAGTCAGTAAATAGCTTAATTGTTAATCAGTGATTAAAGGTCATGTATCCAACTGGCACAGACTCTTTTTTGGCAGGAAATTCTGCATATGCCCATGTACACTTCCTCAATCTGTTACCATTTGCAGGCAAAAAGGAAAGTGTAAGTGATTGTGATGAGAGTTGTAATGATCCCTTCCAAAACCAAAAAGGCCTTTTTAGTAATGATTGACATTTTGAAAATGAACTTGCTAAGGACATTGTTTTCTGAACTCTGTAAACTGTTAACTGAAAACACTACAGAGCATCAAACTTCACATTTGCAACTGAGAAATGGTTTTACTCTATTTCATCTTCAGCTTAATGATTAGACAAAATACTGTTCTTGTTAACCACAAAGCACTCTGGAAAAATGAGCAATTCACTATCATTGTTTAGTTTAATAATTAAACGTGGTTTTGTAAACTACAACATACTGCCCTTAACAATTGGGGATAAATGAAATTATTGCATGCATTTGGTACTGTGGTTTTAGATTACTCCTGTTCAGGAAATTACAGTAATGGTTGTGAGGTGATACAGAGGTCACCTGCTGAACTTAGTTCAGGTTGGGAACTGTTTATAATGGTCTAATTCTATTCCTAGAGTACATTGCTCCATGTTCCATTAACAATCTTAAACCCAAGGAATGACTAGAACTGAAAACTAAGGGCCAACCTGCTTCCATGGGATTTCAGGAATCAGAGAAATGTAGGGCTGGAAGGGAACTCAAAGTCATCAAGTCCAGCTCCCTGTGCCACGACAGGACCAAGGAAGCCTAGATCATCTTTGACAAGTACTTTGTCCAACCTATTTTATAAAAACCTCCAGTGCTTGGGTTTCTAAAATCTCCTGTGGAAGTCCGTTCCAGAGCTTACCTATCCTTACAATTAGAAAGTTTTTCCTAATATCTAACTTAAACCTTCCTTGCTGAAGATTAAGTCCATTACTTCTTCTCCTACCTTCAATGGACATAGAGAATAATTGATCAGCATCCTTTTTATAGTAGCCCTTAGCATATTTCAAGACTGTTAACAGGTTCCCTTTAGTCTTATTTTCTCAAGACTAAACGTGCTCAGTTTTTTAACCTTTCCCCATAAGTCGGTTTTTAAAAACCTTCTCTGATTTTTGTTGCTCTCCACTTTAGTAAAGTGTGGGGTCCAGCTGGCGCACCATGCCGGCAATTGCCTGTGCTGAGCCCCGCGCTCCCTTCTCCCCGGGACCGCTCGGGTCCCCGCTAGGAGGGAGCGCGGGGCTCCCTTCAGCCAGGACCACTCGGTCCCAGGGAGAAGGGGGCCAGGACGAGCTGCTAGTGGCTTCCTGGGGAGAAGGGAGCAGGGGCTCCCTTTTCCCCCTGCCCTAAGTTGACTTAGGGCATCCACAGTGCTTAAGTCGACTTAAGAAGTTGACTTAAGCATTAAAGTTGACTTTTTACTAGGTTTTATAAAGTCCGACTTTAAATTTCCTTAAGTTGACTTAAGGAAACGCCAGTGTGGATGCAGAGTAAATTAAGTCGACTTAAGCCTGCTTAAGTCGACTTAATTTACTAGTGTAGACGCACCCTATGATTCTAGGTGAGGCTTCACCAGTGCAGAGTACAGTGGAACGGTTACCTCCTCTGTCTCACATGTTACCCTCCTGTTATTACTTTCCAGAATGATACTAGCCTTTTTTCCAAATGCATCACATTGTTGACTCATGTTCAATTTCTGATACATCATAGCCTGCAAATCCCTTTTAGTAGTACTACTACCTTGCCAGTTATTCCCCATTTTGTAGTTATGCATTTGATTTTTTTTCCTTCCTAAGTGAAGTTCATTCTGCTTGTCTAAATTTCATCTTGTTGAATTCAAACCAATTCTTCAATTTATCAAGGTCATTTTGAATTCTAACGTGATCCTCCTAAATACTTGCAATCCCTCCCAGCTTGGTGTCTGCAAATTTTATAGGCATATTCTCCACTCTCTTATGAAAATATTGAAAAATAGTGGACCCAGAATTGAACCCTGTGGGAGACCACTGCATATGCCCTCTCTGTTTGATAGTGAACCACTGATAACTACTCTTTGAGTACTGTTTTTCAACCACTTGTGTTCCCAGCTTATAATAATTTCATCTAGAACACATTTCCTTAGTTTGCTTATGAGACTGTCATGTGAGACTGTGTCAAGTGTGTTACTAAATTCAAGTTATAGCACATCTACTGTTTCCCCCCATTCACTAGGCCAATAACCCTGTTAAGAAAGGAAATTAGGCTGGATTGTCATGACTTCTTGATATTCATACTGGCTATTCCTTTTCAACCTGTTAGCCTCCAGAAGCTTATAAATTGATGGTTTAATATTTTTTCCAGTACCTTTCCATGTATCAAATTTAAGATGACTGGTCTATAATTTCCTGGGTCATCTTTGTTCCCTTTTTTAAAGACAGGTTGACTGTTTCTCCATTGTTCTGGGATTGCCCCATCATCTAGGAGTTCTCAAAGATAATTGCTAAAGGTCATCATAATTGTTTAGATTGCTTCAAGTAGTGACTTAAGTACTTTAGGATGAATTTAATCAAGTCTTGCTGGCTTGAATACATCTTACTCATCTAAATGATCTTTCCTTGTTTTGGCTTATGTTGTGTTGTTAATATTAATTGTGTTCAGTTTATCATTACCATTAACTTTTTTTTTTTTAGTGAAGACTGAAGCAAAACAGGCATTAAACACCGCAGATTTCCTGATGTCATCAGTTATTAGTTCTCTGCTTCCCCACTAATAGAGAACTTAGCTTTTCCTTTATCTTGCTCTTAATGTATTTTCAGAACCTCTTCTCATTGCCATTTGTGTCTCTTGCTAGGCCTAACTAGTTTTGTGCTATAACTTTTCTGATTTTGCTCCTATATGCTTGTACTATTCTGTTTTATTCCTCCTTAGCAATTTCTGTTGCCACTTTTTTGTAGGATTCCTTTTTGATTGTTCAGGTCACTAAAGAGCTCCTGATGGATCCATATAGCCTCTTACAATTCTAAACTTTCTTGGATGGCTTGCAATTATTTCTTAAATATTGTGTCCTTGAGAAATTGCCAGCTCTCTTGAACTCCTTTTTCTCTTAGTTTCTTCCCAACGGACCTTGTCTCCCAGTTCTCTGTTTGTTAAAGTCTAGTTTTTTGAAGTCCTTTATTCTTATTCTGTTACTCTCACTCCTTAGAATCGTGAAATCTATCATTTCATGGTCAGTTCCTACCAATTTTGCTACCAATTAGTCCCTGTTGGTCAGAATCAAGGGTAAAATGTCTGCTACTCTGGTTATGTCCTCCACTTTCTGGAACAAAAAGTTGTCCTTAGTATATTCCAGGAACTTAGCAGAAATTTTGTGTTTTGCCATATTTCTTTTCTGGGAGTAGGACAAAGCTGAAAGATATCATGGTTCAAGAAGTTAATTAATTGAAAGAGTGATGCAGGGAAGCCTGAATAGCACTGGTTTGCAGTAAGCCTGGCTCTAGCAAGTGCGATTAATCTCACTTGCATTAACAGCAAATTCAGACAAGTGTTTAAAAACATTGTAAAAACGATGTGTAATTAATTGTTCATTAAAGCTCCAGGGGTGCTATACTGGTACTATTCTTTGTGTGGGAGTTGGTAGATTTAGAGGATTGGTAATGGACTATGAATCCATTTATGGTAAGTTTGCAGTTTTATTTCAGTCTGTTGCTAGTATTTGAAGCCAATAATCTCTTTTTATTTGTTTTAAATTTGCTGCCTATTAATTTGTAAGGCGATCCATTTATTGCATTATGTGAAGGGGTAAATAACACTTTTTCGCCACACCATTCATGATTTTATAGACATCTATCATATTCCCCTTAATCATCTCTTTTCTAAGTGGAACAGTCTGTCTTTTTAATCTCTCCTCATATGGAAGTTGTTTCATACCCCTAAACATTTTTGTTGCCCTTCTCGATACCTTTTCCAATTCTAATATACTTTTTTGGAGATGGGGTGCTAGAGCTGCGCAAAGCATTCAAGTTGTGGCTGTACCATAGATATATGTAGTTGCATTATTTTCAGTCTTACCTGTCCATTTCCTAATGGTTCCTAACATTATTAGCTATTTTGACTGCTACTGCACTTCGAGTGGATGGTTTCAAAGAACTATCCACAATGACTCCAAGATTTCTTTTGTGAGTGTTAACAGCTAATCTAGATCCCATCCTTTTATATGTATAATTAGGATTGTGTTTTCTAATGTACATTACTTTGCATTTATCAATCCTGAATTTCATCTGCTATCTTGTTTCCCATTTTTATGAGATTCCTTTGTAATGCCTTGCTATGGACTTACCTATCTTGACTAATTTTGTATTGTCTTCAAATTTTACCACCTCCTGGTTTACCCCCCTTTCTAGAACATTTCTGAATATGTTGAACAGCACTGGGTCCAATACAGATCTCTTGGAGACACTGCTGTTTAGGGATTGATTTGGCATGAAATCAGAACATGAAACTAGAAATACCCATAACTCCTAGAGTCAATACCTCCAGCATACTAATAAAATACTTCACTTCAAATGCCAGTGTAGTGAGTGCTAGAGGCTTGATTCCCCTTGCACACCAGTGAGAAGCAGGAGTAATCACAGTGAAACCAGCATAGGGGAGAGAATACTCAGATCTTAAATTCATTAAACAGTTTTTTAAAGTGTTTTCTGGAATTAAAGTTGTTGAAGTTTTTTTTTGGTTTTTTTTGGGGGGGGGGGGGGGGAGGATTTGCACGATCCTCGTATCCCACAGGACCACTAAGGCATGCGTGCTTGTTACAATGGACCCACTCAATAAATGGTGGGACTTTTTCCCCCTCATTTGGCCAGACAAAGATAAGCGCTTTGAGATCCTCTTCTATACACTAATACAAAGAAGTTGTGTCTTGCCTCTCTGACATAAGATTACCACCTTTTTACCTTGTACAGGATGGTTCAGTCAAAATGTCTCTATCCATCACATCTGTCCATCATCTCTAAGAGCGATCAGCGTGTCCTCATTGTCGTTGGGGACTGAGCTGGTACCATTTCTGGTATTGGGGTGTTCTGGTACTGCTTTTTTGCAATGTGCTTGTGCCTAGCACTTCTTTGGAATGTATGTGTTTGCCAGTTTCTGTGAACTTACAAGCAGGCTCACAGTCTGACTCCTGCTAACTTTACTTTCTAATGGTAAAGCTTGCTTGCTACTTTAGCTCAGGCCCCATACCTGGGCTTTTATACTTGACCTCATATCTCAGATTCTCACTTTGTATTACAGTCACATAATTAAAGTGATGTCAGTGAACAATAGGTTGACATTCTTTCATATTCTAATCTCTTCAGTGCATTGGAAATTGCATTGCAGGGGTTTGAAGGACAAGAAGAAAACAATGCAGTACACCATATTGCAACTAATGCGCCATATCTGCTGTAATTTTGAGATGTTCAATTTTGTGAATTTTTCCATCAACTGCTTGAGTCCCAATTAGCTCATGAAATTGGGATTTTCTTGTATTTAATGAAGATTTCAGGAATATTTACCATACAACTTGGGGAATCTAGGCTAGCCCATGAAAAATACCCTTTGTAAGTTTCTTCTGACTATTTTTAAGGCATTTTAAAATTATAAGAAAGTGTTCATTTTACAGACCTGTTCTCTATTTAATGTAATATATTACATTTATGATATTAAAAATAACTGTTGAACTTCTATAAATCACTATTATAAGACAGTAAGATTCTCAAAGTTCATTGCAAACAAGACTTTGAATGGATCCTAAAAATAAGGCCTCAGCCAGAACCCATTGAGATGAATGGGAAAGTCAGAGCAGTGGACTCTGGCTCAGGTCATACATTAAATGAAAAATCCAAACAACAAAGAACCTTTTAACCATTTCTAAAGTAAGAGATCCTGATTTGTATTTCTATGTCCCGAGTAGCGAACACATATGAAGGATACAGTATTTGATAGTAATTTACAGTTCAATTAAATTTGGAGCAATAATATTTATTCTCTCTTTATAAACTGCTTATCATCTGTGTTTACTGAAACTCTAAATATGAAAACAACTAGAAACATCACATAATCAACTAGGAACATTTTCTATATAGTAGTGGAGTTGGAATACATTGACATCTTCTGTTTAAATGTTTTGAATTTGTATTTGATCAACTTTTGATGGACATTTAAAACCAAGTGTCTGAATAAATTCTAAGCTGCCTTTATGTAACCTTCGGGTGGGCTAAATTCACTTAATTGCCCCTCTCCAGTG
>ML685793.1:3495231-3603795 GCA_007922175.1 Pelusios castaneus | reverse complement strand
CTCAAATTGCTACCACTCCCTGCTTCTGGAAGTTTCCAGTTGTGGGTCACTAATCTGCCCAACAACAGTAACCCACCCTCAGCAGGTCTCCCAGAGATAGCCTTTTCAGGCATATGGGTTACATTTACAAGTTCAATGAAGAATAATTAATGCCACAAACAGTGGTTTACTTTGGTTTGAGATTACCTAGTTTTGACTTTAAGCCAAGCTGAAACAGGTCTTTCTCAACAACCACCTTGGCATCCAAACCTGCACCCACTTAATGAAGAGTTCCATCATTATAATAATAAGTTTATGTTTGCTGTAAGAAGGATTTCTGTGTCTTACGCTTCTGAATTATAGTAATACTTACATACTTTTCCATTTCAGACCCTTTCTGAGCTATAGAAATATGTAAAATTTAAACAAAACTAATCCCTAGGAAGGTCTGGATCCTGGAACATACAGGGCCAAATTTTCAGCACAGCTGAACACTAACAGGCCGTATTGAAAGGAGTTGGAGTTTTGGATGTTCAAGACCTTATAAATCAAGTTCACTGATTCCACAGGAGTACTTGTGATTACACTCTGTGACGGGATGCACATCCGTGCAGCCTTAGGGCATGACCTGTATAACTTTTCTGTTCAGTTTTGCAGTATAATTGTGTGATTTGATGCCAATTACGCTATACCAGGTTCCTTTGTGAATGCTCAGAACGTGTTCCACGTGGTTGCCATGGGGCCATGTTTCCTACAGCAACATGTATGTACAGATGTGAAGCATGTTACAGGGTTCAGACTCTCAGGACTCTCTCTAGCACAGTGGCTGGAGATTTACATGTCAATGGGGATGCTAATGCCCTCCCTGGCTCAGGTAGAAGTGAAGAGAATCTCACAACAGGACAGTGAGGGGAGGGGCTGTCAGCAGTTTGTTAAAACAAAGACACAGAGACTGTGAAGGGAGAGAAGCTGCAGGCTTTCAGCCGGAGAAGACACCATCTTGCAACCAACTTCAAGCAAGATCGGGGCCCTGCCTGAGAACAGGCAGAGAATGGCTGTAAAACATCAAACAGCCGAACACCATGCGCATAATCTTGGACTCTGAGGTCAGTTTCAGTAGAGATGTTAGATTAGCATGCGGTTTATACCTTTTATTTGATAGTGGTCACTCCTGACTCATTTATAGTATGGTTCTGCCTTGATTGGCCATGTTCTCACTTGAAATCAGACTCTGATCAATAAACTAGTAGTTGTTTCACCTAAAGCTGTGTGGTCTTTAGAGGGCGCGGGTGTGGGAGGCTGGGCACAATCCACTTCTTTGTTAAGTGGACGGATTTGAGACTGAGGTGATTGGGAGTGGGTCTCAATCCCTGTAGGGCAGTGGCTCCCAGTGTAGTGTCTGGGGCTGGGTGTCCTTGCTTGGGGACCAACGCCTGTATGGCTAGTGGATTTACACACACTGCCTGGGACCAATTACATGCTGGTGGCTGGTGTGGACTGACTCAGGAGTGAGTGGTCACACAGCAGAGCGGGGTGAATTGGGGTTCAGGAGCGGGGTTCAAGTGGTCATAGCAGCACACCAGACTGGATCTGGGGAGCAGCCTGTCACACACTCCACAAATTTTTATACTGGTAGAGGGATCTGATGTGGAAAGTGTACGTTTTATAGATAAGGAGTTAGTTGTATATGAATGTGTGTGCTGTAAAAGCCCTTTATAGTACAAAATGACTATATTATAACTGGATTTTGAGTTTTCACTAACTGTGCATTGAAATAATTGGAACTTTCATTCTGTTTCCTTATAAACAGTTTCATTTATATATGAATTCACTATACAATAACAATATGTCTGCCTACATATATCACCATATAGAGATAAACACATAAGATATTCATTTTATATATTGGCAAGATATATTTTCCTTAGTTATTCAGGAAAAATGCGTTATCTAGTAATTCCATTTTGTTATATAACCCAAGGTGCTTCTTGATAAAAATTGAGATCAGCTGCTGAGGTCGTTGCTGATATTCTATTAAAACATCATGGGATGCCTTGATCTGGTCACCTTCAAGTCGGTTAAGGATTGCCACACAGACAACAGCAGCTATAAGAAAAACAGAAGCTCCCTTGTAAGTAACCTGTGATATACAAAATACAAACAGCATTTGCTACAGTAAAGGATTATGTTCATAACTCACATGGATAATGCACGTTTATTGCAGGCAGGGGGTTATATAAAGGGCTCCATTTACTTCCTTAGGAAGGTGGAAGCTGCACTTCCTGGAACCTAGAGGGGGAGCTGTACAGGAGAAACAGAGGCAGGGTCATCATAACTGCCCTTTGCAGTTCTGCAACTGCTATCTTTAAGCTCTCTCCAGAGCTCCTTAGGAGCTCATTGGCAGAGGCTGCCTGGAAAATGTGTTCATTATCCTGCACTGAACACTGGACAACAAATTTTTTCGAAAGTGTTGCTTCCTCAGAAATTTTTGGTGATTATGATAGACTGCTTGAAGCTGAATACAAATATAATTTCAGACTACTTGTATCACATAGGAATTTGGAGAAACAAGAAATTGACTTTTATTGAATGTAATGTGTTTAATCGCATAACGGTGCTGACGATTTGCAATAGTTCAACTGAGCTTAAAATGTTTTGTTGATGATTTTCATTTGTACTCAGTGTCTGAGGCTTTTCGTTTAAGTGTCCAACAATAATTGGCCGGCATTGATGGATTCCAGTTGCCCTGATACCGTTTTTCCATGATCGCAATGTCCTGGTGAAACCTTTCATCATGCTTGTCACTGACTGTACCAAGATTTGCAGGGAAGAAGTCTAAATGCGAATGTAGAAAATGAATCTTTAGTGACATGTTGCACTTCATGGATTTGTATGCTTTAAGCATGTTGTCAACCAGCTGCATGTAGTTTGGTGCTCTGTAGTTGCCAAGAAAATTTTCAACATCATCTTTGAATGCCTTCCATGCGATTTTCTCCGGCCCTACTAGAAGTTCTTCGAACTGCCTGTCATTGATGACCTGTTTGATTTGTGGACTAACAAAAATGCCTTCCTTAATCTTGGCATCAGTTATTCTGGGAAACATCTGTCTCAAATATCGAAATCCTTCACCTTCCTTGTTCATCGCTTTCACAAAATTTTTCATCAGTCCGAGTTTTATGTGAAAAGGAGGCAAAAATATCTTTGTCGGGTCTACAAGTGGTTTATGTGCCACACTTTTCTGCCCTGGAACCAACTGCTTATGGAGTGGCCAGTCCTTTTTAATGTAATGAGACTCTTTAGCATGGCTGTCCCATTCGCAAATGAAACTATAGTACTTGGTGTATCCGAGCTGCATTCCTAGTAGCAGCGCGACTACTTTCAGATCACCACAGATGTTCCAGTTGTAGTTGCTGTACTGTATGTGTTTCAACAAAACTTCCAGATTTCCATAGGTTTCCTTCATGTGTACTGCATGGCCGATTGGTATTGAAGGGTGCACATTGCCGTTGTGTAACAACACAGCTTTCAGGCTTAACACTGACGAATCACTAAAAAGACGCCATTGTTGTGGGTCTTGCTGGCAACCCAAAGCAGTGAACAGTCCATCAATGTCAGTGCAGAAACTCAGGTTATCAACCTGACCAAAGAATTGTGTCAAATCTTCTTGGCGGCTGCGAAAGACAGACATTTTCGTACCTGGTGACAGCAGACCCCATCCTTGCAGTCTTGAATCCAGTAATTCTGCTTTTGCCTTTGACAAACCCAAGTCCCTGACCAGGTCATTTACCTCAGATTGAGTTATCAGATGAGGCTCACTCGACGTAAATGGTTCAAAATCTGGATCAGTGTCGTTTTCCATTCCTGACTCGTGCATCATGGCATCTTGGTCTGCCTCCTCTAGGCTCCATGTCCCTGGTGGCTTCGGTACTGGAAGACTGTCGTCATGCGGCACTGGTCTCATGGCTGAAGGGAGATTGGGGTATTCAATGGATTTCTTGTTTTTAGCAGAGAACCCAGACACATTGGTCAGACAGAAGTAATAGTCTGTCACATGATCCTTCTGCTCTCGCCATATCATCGGGACAACAAACGGCATTGACTTCCGAGTACCTCTGAGCCAAGCTCTAAGATCGACAGCGCATGTTGCGCAACAAATGTCAGGAGCCCAGGCTTTGTCCTGATCACCAATTTTACAGCCAAAGTAGAGCTCAGAGGCTTTCTTAATAAGTGCAGTCATGCTCCGTCTTTGAGGTGTAAGCGTATATTCGCCACAAATGTAACAGAACGTATCGCGGCTGTTGCGACACTGGCGAGACATTTAGCTATCACGAATCCTCCAGAAAATACAATTACTTTATTATTGAGAGTACACACAATATGCTATGCGCATAGAGCATGCGCATCAACATGAATGCAAACTGATATAAACGCAATGCATAGAACGGTGCGAGCGAAATGCTTTTATAGCCTTTCTAATATCTGTCCTGCCAGCATCCGCCCTGCCTAAGCCTTGGCATTCCCACTGCATGTTCTGTTCCTGCACGAGGTGTAGCATCACTGCATGCCCAGCCATGCTTGGACACAAGATAGAAAACTTTTCAACTTACATGGTGGGCAACATTTTAATAGACTTAAATTATGAATTGAAATAGCAAATATAGGCGATTTCAAAAAAACGATACATGATAGGGAAATTTCATGGTGATTTTTGTAATCAGCAGCCCCAAATCCATCAGATACACCCAAAAGTATTCAGGAGCAAAATCTTTGTTGTCCAGTGAAATATGCCCCACCATATGTTTGCAGGAAACAAGTGATCTTTGCAGCCCGTAGAAGAAAGCCAGAGACAATGGAATAGCCAGGCTGAGTGAAATTTTGGTTTTGCCAAGACAGATTTTTTTTCTATGCTCTGCACTTCAAAACAAGCGGTTACAGGTAAATATTTTATGAAGCCACTGGATTTCTAACTGTACTTCTTAGGGAAAGAATTTTGGAATACATTTGGAGTCTTCACATTTTATAAATCCCAGAGCCAACCAGATCCACATGTTGATAAAATTATGAAGTGCAAAGGTGTACAAGAAAAAACATGCAAAAGAAATTACTAGTGACAAGAAATCTTACCTTTAAGACCACAAAGTCCACACATAGCAGCAAATACAGTGGACTCCATTTCAATATTTCTAACACCAGAATTGTAAGCTCTTTTTAAGTATTCCAACTTTTTTTCATTGGAAAAAGAACACACTGCTCCATCTAATCGTCCCTGACCTGGAAAGAAAAAAACCTGTGACTGTTTATGCTTTTATACAATATGGTTCACAGTCATAGTAAAACTGGCTGCAGTCTTAGGCTGTTTCCCTCATCGTGAACTATTTGTCTAAATTCTACTTAATACCCCACTAAACTGTTATTTTAATAGTGTTCATTAAATTCTTTATTTCTTACACCATTTGCCATGTATTTTTAAAGCCAATCTGCTATGACAAAATACAGCTGAGTTAACTGTAGATATTTAGCAAAAGTGGGACCAAAAAACCCACAAGTGCATAGAGATAAGGTGGCAGATTCTCAGCTGTGTAAATTGGCATAGCTCTGTGAGGATCTGGCAGATGAACTCTACAAAACACTAAGTCACTGTGGAAAAGGATTACCAAATTTAGGTACTGTGGAGGAAATTTTAGGGGTGTTCAGTCAGCGGAGGCCACACTTAGCAAAAGAGAAAAATTTAGTAAAAACCTATACGCAGCTGCGGACCCCTGGGACCAGGCAAAGGCCCAAGAGCCCCTCACAGAGGGTGGAGTTACCTTATATAGGTAATACACTTCATATTACAATTAGGTATACATCATATAGTGAGACTTGGCTCCCCTCCAATCCCGCAATGCCCCTCACTATCTTTCCTTATTAGGGAAGATACTCTTCTTTCCTTATATGGTGGGGTCTGCTAGATGGCTGTTTTCCTAAGTTTCGTTCCCTGCACCCGTCCCTCTCTTACGCAAATTCACCCCCCCCACCCCCCCGGTTCTGGCAGAGTACGTGACTTCTTGCTCTAGCTGAAATGGAGTTTGCTGATTACAAAATGGAGTCAGCTAGTTGCTATACTTAATTCCTTCCACAGTACACATGTCCCATCCATTATGCAGAGAAAATGGAGATGGAAGAAGACCTTTTCATTTTAGTTTTAATTTTTTTCTTTAAAGGAAATGGTTAATTATAAAACACCAAAGTGATTTCAGAGAATTTTTTCTTCTCAGCTGTCTTGTTTTCTCTGTGTTCACTTGCCCAAATCTCTTGGGCCTTTTCTACACTAGCATTTATGCTGTCAAAACTTTTGTCATTTGGGGACTAAAAAAACAAACCCCAAGCGACATAAATTTTGCAGACATAAGTGCTTGTGTGGACAGCGTTATCCTGGTGGGAGACAGTCTGCTGACATAACAATCTCTGCTTGTTCAGGTGGTTTTATTGTGGCTGTAAGAGAGCATTCGCCCATTGACATAACATGGCTACCCAAGCACTTTTGCTGCCAAAGGGTATGTTGCTCAAAGGGGTGTTTACTTCACGTCCCTGGGAGATGAAAGTTTGGCTGGGCTAAGTTTAGAAAAACAATTAAATCTCACTCCGTTTTTCAAAGAGTCTAACAGCCCAGTCAAGCTGCCCTTCACAGGCTGCAGGACCTGAGAGCATGTGGAGAAAGATACTCTTGTATTGCCTGTCCAAGGGGCTGCCAAGGACAGCCATGTCTTCCCACATAAATTAAAGCAGTGCTTAAATTGGTAAATGGCTTTCAAAAGTATCCGTAAGGACAGCATTCTGGGTGGCTGTAACACTAACAAAGACAACAGAGTCTTGCGGCACTTTTAAAGACTAACAGATTTATTAATCGCATGAGCTTTCGTGGGAGAAAATCCCACTTCGTCAGACGCTTTGAAGATCTGGATCTGTGCAAGTTGTTTCATGAAGTTGATGGATTTCCACTTCAAACGGCTGTATTCAGTGCCCTCCATGTAGTCAAATTCCACAGGGGTAGCCGTGTTAGTCTATTGTAGAAAGACAACAGAGTCTTGCGGCACTTTTAAAGACTAACAGATTTATTAATCGCATGAGCTTTCGTGGGAGAAAATCCCACTTCGTCAGACGCTTTGAAGAGAGTCGTTGAGATGCTTGAGGAAAAACCACGCCCTCCTTCAACAGCGTGCTGTCAGGATAGATACTGAGGGGAAGATCAGTGGTTAAAGTATAATTTGACAGGCCCTGGAACTCTCCTAATCTCCAGGCTCCCTTCCCGTATTGTCTGGGTCCCCTTCATGCATGTGTGGGCCCCAGCCCAAGTAGGCATTTGCAACCACTTCTCAGTACCACATGCATCGGTTATCGCTCCATAAAAATATTTATAATTTTATATGGTGTTTTATGTCTATGGCAATTATTGTCACAAACTAGCAAACACTGCATAACACAATAAGTGTTGTGATTAACAATGGTGGGGCATAGGACCTGCAAGCAGCCAGGGCAGGCGGAACATGCATGCCTTCAGATCTTTCTATTTTTAGGGGCCCGGGAGCTCTGGTCCCTCAAATGTGTGGGTCCCGGAACCGTGTTCCAGTGCGTTCCCCCTTACTTTAACCCCTGGGGATGATTCATTTTACTTGACTCAGTCTATCAGCCTATCACTGTTGGTCCTGAGTCTTGAGTTAGCAGGTGAGGCTAAATATTCAAAATGTTCTTAGCTGATGTTGGGGCAGGATAAAGCCTTTTTGTAAATCCCATAGATTATTTGTAGCAGACGGAGATCAGACCAGAGGGCTGACAAACTTTGCCTAGAAAATAAGTGAATCCATTCCTTGCATTCAAACCTGAAGTGGTTTTGCATGTGTCTTTTAACTGAAGGTCTTAGAGATCATCTACTCTTAAAATTCTGCAGCTGTAGCGCATCAGTGTAGAGCCCCCTGTTTCGATGAGATAGATTCTCTGTTGGTGTCAGGAATCCATTTCCCCTGAGGCAATTGTTAGGTTGCAGAAGGTTTCTTCCATCACCCTGGTATTTTGTACATGGGGACTCAGGTACACTGCTCAGGTTTGTGACTTTTTCACTTCTCTGAACAATATAATTATGCTGATCAAATTTTCTACTGTAGACCAGACCTCGGAACACTTGCTAGTAGATCTGAGGCAGCCTCTAGACAGTTGCTCAGAAAAGTCTCTGTATCAGAGATGTATAAGGCTGCTACATGGAGCTCAATTCACTCATCTTTGTGATATCATCCTCTTGAGTTAGCCTGTAGGTCTGAGTCTAATGAGGAAGAGTACTCCTGGAGTCATGAACTCAGTTATTACTCCTTAAGTGGGGCAAGGGTGGGTTTGTTATCATTAAATAAACTCGGAATGGGGCAATTATCAAAGGACAAAAAAAAAAAAAAAAAAAAAAAATAATGACCAAGTGGGTTGCAGCCCACGAAAGCTTATTCCCGAAGAAATTTGTTAGTCACAGGTGCCACGTTGTTTTTGCTATATACAGACTAATATGGCAGCCCCTCTACAATAAAAAGACTGTTTACTAGTGATTAGATCCCTATTATCCCGTCACTTTCCCTGTTCAAGTCTTTAAATATTTTTAACTAAGTAGGAAAAGGAATTGATTTGGGATGGAGAGGACTGAAGAGTTTATATGCCTTTGGATCTGAAAGTCTGGATCTGAGCAGGAATCAATGTACAACAGTGGACACAATTTGTCTAGAGGGTTCTGGCTCTATACTGAGGGCACATGCACATCCCTACAAGTGTGGATGTATTCAGGCAATTGTCTAATAGAACTACAACTCCTGGTAACTGACCTGCCTTGCTAACTCCACTGATTGTTTATACTAGAAGTTTGGAATTGAATTTTGATCTGGAGAGAATGAACCCTTTCGCACTAGAGCTAATGTTTCTCACGATGTTTGGCCTCAGCTCAGGCAAATGTATACCTACCACTTTACTAACCTGGATAAACTCTTTAATTTCATTGTCATTCCTACTGTTCATCCTCTCAAATGGTTTTTTATTTAAGTAAAACATGGCCTTGAGCAACACACAGTTGCCTTTGCAAACAGGCTTATAATTAGTCCTCCAATTATTAATTCTCAATTTATTCTTTTTCATACAATCAGCATTTAATTTTGTAAATGAAACAGTTCCAGAATATTGCCATGGATATAAGGATTATTAACACGAATGCCACACACTTACATACATTTTTCTTCTGTTTGGTAATTCCGAAGCTATAATTCTGTCCTAAGAAGTAATTTAGTGTAACCCATCTGTTAAAATTATGTTAAGATTATAGACAAGGGGCTATTTACTTTAACAGCTTAATGTTATGTGCCTATTGCTTTCAGAGATTCACTGAGTATAGGCTGGTTTCTGTGGCTTGGTAGGGCTGAGGGAGAACAGGAAGTACTATCCAGGGAATCCTATACTTTCCTAAGGGAGTGAATGCTATCCAGAATGATTCATAATGTTTGATTCACTGCCTTGGCTTGCATATTCTTTGCAGATGTGATGTTACAAAATTTAACTAAGTGGCAGATGCAATAAAGGCCAATTACAGTATAGTAAGTGTGTCTGTTAATTGGCATGATACGTTATGAAAGTAGTATCATTGCTGACCTGTAAACAACCTCTAAAATAGAATCATAAGGCTATGTCTACACTGGCAAGTTGGTTCGAATTAAGGAGGCTTAATTCGAACTAACTAAAGCTATGGTTACACTAGGCTTTAGTTAGTTCGAATTAAGGGCTTCCTTAATTCGAACTAATCAGTTCGAATAGGGCTTCAGAAGTAAGGCTTTAATTCGAACTAACTAGTTCGAATTAGCCAATGTGGCCATGTTAATTTGAACTAATTTCTTAGTTCGAACTAACCGGCCATTGAAATGAATGGGGATCGCTAATTCAAACTCTTTTTCTAGTTCGAATTAAGCTAATTCGAACTAACTAAAATTAGTTCAAATTAGTGAGTTTGAACTAACTAATTTGAACTAATTTTAGCAAGTGTAGACGTAGCCATAGAATCTTAGGGCTAGAAGGGACTCATGAGGTCATCTAGTCCAACTCCCTGCTAAAAGCAGGACCACTCCCACTAAACCATCCCAGCCAGGGTTTTGTCTAACCGAACCTTAACTATCCCCAAAGATGGAGATTCCACCACCTCCCTAGAAAGCCCATTCCAATGCTTCACCATCTTCCTAGTGAGAAAGTTTTTCTAATGTCCAACCTTGACCTCCCCAGCTGTAACTTGAAACCATTGCTCCTTGTTCTGTCCTCTGTTACTATTGAGAACAGCCTAGTTCCCTCCTCTTTGGAGCACCCCTCCAAGTAGTTGAAGGTTGCTATCAAATCTCCCCTCAGTCTTCTCTTCTGCAGACTAAATAAGCCTAGTTCCTTCAGTCTCTCTTCATAAGTCATGTGCCCCAGCCCTCTAATCATTTTCGTTGCCATATATGATGGATCAAATCCTAGAGTCCTCCCTTGATTTTTATTCAGTACATATTCAGGCAACTCTTTCACTGACTGCACTGGCCATTTTGCTTGAACAAGGTTTTCAGGATTTGGCCTTAAGTTTGAAAAACAAAATGAATAGAAAATTAGAAATAGTGCTCACCTTCATAAAAATCATAGGTGCACATAGTATGCCCAATAAGGGCTGGAAAGTTATGAATCTCTTTGCTGCAGTTCAGTAACTCCTCAGCAAGGTCTTTATCAAGTTCAGTGCTTCGTACAACTACCTTATCCAGTATCACCTGCTCAAACCGAGCTTTGAAAAATGAATCCACTGCAGTGTCTGTTATTACAACTGTTCCGGGTTTAATCCCTGCAGAAATGGGAACAGAGCAATAGGTAAGTGAGTTCTATCTAATATTTATCATTTACATTGTAATCTAATTTATGACAGTAAAATCTTAATAAATATGAATGCTTATCAGCAAAATATATAGGAGAGAACTATTCAAACACATACAAAGTAAAACTCTAAGTGTACATGTATGGATATGAAGGATTATGAAGGGACTTTGTTGGATAAAGGGTGTTTATTACCTCTGAAAGCTCACATGTAATAATGTAGCTATTGGTTTGTATGTACGATTTGTCTATGTTTTAATGTACATTTGCATTGGGCGAAAGGATAGGCATATATATTTTGATTTCTAGCCCTCCTGTCTCTCATAACCCCCAAATCTGGTGCATCTTAGGTCCTGTAGTACTAAAGGGTAAAGGGGATTTTTGTTTAGCTGATTTACTGGAGGCTTTGGGTGTTTTGAGCAGAAAATTAGTTTTCTGTCCCATGACTGCCATGACATTCCAAATGATCTGTGCAGGTGCAGCAGAGTGACAAATGTGAAGTCCTAAAATGCACATTGAGTGGTTAAAATACTTTATTGTGCACCTCAGTTTGGGTTTAAATCCTGAAAGGTTTATATAGTCAAAACTCTCCTTGGAGGAAATGAGAGTTTTGCCTGCATACACACGGAATGATCAGATCTGCTTTCACCCCCTCTCCCCCATTACATAGTTATTCCAATTCCTCTCTGAGAATGTCTGAATTTATATTTTCTTAATTTTGAGTTAATGGCGTCATTAATATTGACTAAACACCTCCATTATAAGAGAAAGATATTAGTCCCCATTCCTTGTCTATTTTTCCATTCATCCTTAGACTGTATACTCTCTGGCCCAGGAACTGTCCCTCCATTTGTGTTTGTATAGCACCCAGCACAAACAATGGGATCCTAATCCTGATTAGGACTGTAGGGCCTACCATACAAAAAATGAATTATAATTATTGTTGTTAACTATGTGAAAGGTGTTCCATCAGGGCTGAACCTTTCCATGCATGGTACCAGCTTATGTATGAGTATTTTGGGAAATGAGAGTAAGTTTCTGTCAGTTCGTTTGGATTTGGAAAGAGTATTATTCAGATGTATTAGATTTGAAGACATCATATATTAGGAAAATGTATGTTTCTGCTAACTCAGCCATTAAAAGTCTGATATTTGTTGACCTGAAATAAAATCTCATACTGTTGTTTTGTGTTTGAAGACCTGAAAAAAAAAATATGAAAAGCTCCTAATAATTTGACCTCTTGCTTAGCTGTGTTTTATTAAACATTCTTTCTATCTGGCAGTAGCAAAGCCAGTTGCTCACCTATGCCTCCAGAAGTACCGATGCGTATAATAGTAACATCACTGCATTTTGCATGGTGTAGTAATTTGATTAGTTCATGAAGCATTATAGAAATGGAAGGAATACCCATCCCATGCTGTTGAGAGGAGAGAAAATGAAGGCATCATTAATCATCATTTTTGGTTAAGCTGATACATATTTATAAAATTACTTCAGAATATTATTGTGCAGAAGGAGGCATCCTGTTCCCATTGATGTCAATGGGATTTTTTCTGTGGCAGAAGGATCAGACTCTGGCTCATGCCTTCATGAGCTGGGACATCCATGTGAGGGGCCAGCTCCTCTGAATTACTCTCTGGCTATGTCTACACTTGTGAATTTAAGTCGACTTAGCTTGGCCACACTTAAATTTTAAGTTGATTTAGAGGGGACCCTACAAAATCAACCTAGAACATCCACACTGGACACCTAGGTCAACTTGTAGGGGCTAGGTGGACCTGGGACACATCCACGGTAGCAGGGGGGGCACCCCTTGCCAAGTGCCAGAGGGCTCAGCCTTTGCCGCATTGTATCTTGGTACAATGGGGCAAAGGGGGACAGGGATCCTGGCAGGGCATAGGGGCACCTTTGGGGGAGCACACCAGGCTGTGGCTGTGCCAGCCACTCTGGCAGGGAGGGCAGTGGGGAAGCCCTGGAGCCCCCTAAGTCAACTTAGGGCTACTCCACATCTACACTTTCTAAAGTCGACTTAAGCAGCAAGTCAACTTAAAGCTAGGTTTTATAAAGTCGACTTAATTTTTCCTTAAGTCGACTTAAGCAGCTGCTTAAGTCGACTTAAGGAAAGTGTAGTGTAGACACAGAGTAAATTAAGTCGACTCAATTTATAAGTATAGACGCACCCTCTGATCCCACCTGAGAGCATGGCACCAGGTTAAGTTGTGCTGCTGTTGGTTGCTTATTCACATACCTCAGAGTGGGCAGCACAGAGATGGAGCCTAGGAATGAACAGCATCAGGCTAAGCATTAGTTCCCACAGGTATTTTTCTCCAGGTGTCTTAGGGAATGATGCCCATAGAAAGCTCTTTGGGGCAGGGACTGTCTCTTGTTCTGTCACGCTTGGAGGAGCTCCATGTAAACATCTGCAAAGCTACCTCATTAGCCACCAGTAAATCCCCCCCAAAACGTGAACATGATTAGGCTGCTGGTGGTCTGAGACCGCTGTCTAGCATGGTGACCAACGTTACATGGTCTCATTATTTCCTTTCACTCTCCTCTCTGTGTCCATCTGTTGTCTCTTGTCCTGTTCTTTGATTATAAGCTGGTTGGGCACGGACCGTCTTCCTATTCTGTTTGTATCTAGCACAGTGGGGAGCATGACTATGTCTTCTAGGTGCTATAGTAATACAAAAATTAAATAGTAAATATAATAATATGTCTGTAGAGTGCCAGGCACAACAGGGCCCTCATATCAGATGGGGTCCCTCAGTGCTATTGAAATGCAAATCATAAGAATTATTATTGTAATAATGGAGTGGCTATGACCCACCCAGAATTGCTTTCTCCCCATAGAGCCCCAAACACATTACAAATCCAGTTTCAGCCCTATGTTGTAGCTACTTTACACTGCGCTGGTGGTGATGCAAAGTATCCCAGAAGCAACATTGGCAGATCAACTCAGAGGTGAGAGCCCTATGCCACTTCCAGACAGTCAATCACTTTACAACACAAGAGTCCAAAGACCAAGGCCCTGCAGCTTCTCAAGTGCAATGGTGGTTGGAGAAGGCTCTTCCCATGGGCCTTGCCCACTCTGATCCCTTCTCTGTGGTCCCCTCTCTGTCTCACTCTTCTGTTTGACTTCTTGGAAAAGGGTTCCTTTCTGCAGCTTGCTGCCACCCTTTGATTGGGCTTCTGAGCTCCGTTTAACCTGCTCCTTCTCTCAGAGCATACTCAGCAGGCCTTGAGGGCAAGGCCCAGCATTGTCTTTTAAACCCTTTGGGAGCAGCCCGGGGTTTATACTCCTCATCACACAATTCCCAGGGCCACTGGCAGCCATTATAATTCAGAGCCTGATTTGGGCTGCTGTAAGGGACCAGATTGATAACAGCTGCTGCAGCTCTCCTGTGCTGCACCATTCAGTCATCTGCTGCAGTCAAGGATGTAGGTCACAGTGCTCAGGTGAGGTGCCTGCAGGGTGGGAAAGAGGCTGCTCCTTTGGTCCACATTGCCTCTCTGGGTAGGTCTACTCTGAAAAACAAAAATAACCCTACAGCAGCCAGTCACTGCGCCTGGGTCATCTGACTCGGAGCTAAAACAGCAGCTGGAGCGCAAGCTCCAAAACCCTCCCCCATTCCTGAGTTTCAGTGCCTCAAGCTTCTGCCCCAGCCCAGATGGCTACATTGCTATTTTTAGCCCAGGTGCAAGCCCAAGTCATTTGGCCTGTGCTCTGAGACTTGCTGCCATAGGTCTTTTTTGCTGTTGACTCTACTACTTTCATCCCCAGAGCCTAAAATCAGTACTGAGAGAATGTCCTTTCCCTAATCTGTCTTGTCAGTAAATCAGTTCTGCTTCCAAAAACCCAAAGGTAGTTCTTTCCAAAAGTATAGGATTTAGTTTGCCCCAAGAGGAATGCCATGGGCCCTATGGTCTCTTTTTTCCATTGGTGGTCTATCCCAGCTCTTGTTGTTTGTTACAGGAAGATGGTTTTATTACGGTTTTTTTGTTTTTGTTTTTTATATGTTACAATATTTTTGTTTTCTTGTACCACTGCCTGGCTTCTTTGCCAGAGCTTTAAAAATATTATTCCTGTTAAAAAAAATATCGAAGGGAGAAAATATTTCTGGTATTTCTTTGCAAATTGCTAAAATGTGACACCAGCAGCAAGTCTCAACAAAATATTTCATGGGGCACTGGTCAGAAATATCATTATACTTGCCATCAAAATCATGCAGAATTGAATGTGCAATGGAAAGTTGCTTCTGAGTTAGCCACTATTTAATTGACTGGTTTCTTGATACCTGAAAGATATCCATCAACTAATGGTGTCTAGGTCAGGGATATGAAACAAGAACAAATAATTTGGACTCAACAAGTTTTGCACATAGGTAGCCTATGAAACTGTGAAGTTATTACTGTTCCTTTGTCTTCGCATCACTTAATTTCTTATTGTTTGCCTCAGTCATGTGCTATACATCTTGTCTTTGGCCTTGTTCACACACAGATTTTCCTTGGTTTAACTTAACAGCTAAAACACTGCAAGTTTGTGTGTAGAGATGGTCTTATATTAGGATTGTATCCTGATAGTGTCATAGCTGTCTCTTGAATTTTAGACTGATTGAGCAATAATAAAAATGTCATTACTTCTGTTTTGTTATTCTCGGTCTTTTCGGTGTCTATTTTTAGGCTTCAGTCCTGCCGACACAAATGTGTAACTTCACTCAAATGAAGTTCCATTGACTTCTTGTGTGAGCAAAATTAGGACTATTCAGATGAGTATAGGAGTTGACTGTAATATTTTCAACTATATATTTTTTATAGTCCTGATCCAGCTCCTATTGAAATCCATGGCAAAATGCCTACTGGACTCCCTGGGAGCAGGAGCAGGCTCCAGGCCTATTAATCTTTTTTCCTACCTGTGTACTAGTTGTGTGGAAAAGGGATGTTTTTTGAGCAAGTATTGGCATGTGCTGTAGTCCAAGTACTGAAAGTGAAGGGAAATAATTGATAGAAACTAAAAGAACAAGCAACAGCAGATTTTTCACTAGGCTTATTAAAATGTGATGTTTCAGAGTAACTGAAAGATTTTACTGATAATAGCTGAACATTTTTTGAGGGTAAAGAGGGAAAATTTGCCAGCGGATTAGTTCATTATGAACTAAAAGCACAGGCTAGGGAATTAGAGCACCATTAGGCTATGTCTACACTTGTTAATTTAAGTCGACTTTGATAAATCGACTTAACAAAGTCGACTTTAAGTTGACTTTGTTAACTCGACTTAGCATGTCTACACTCAAAAATTAAGTCGACTTAAAGGGGACCCTGCCAAATCGACTTAGAGCGTCCACACTGGATGCCTAAGTCGACTTGTAGGGGCTAGGTGGACCTGGGACTGGTCCATAGTAGCAGGGGGGGCACCCCTTGCCAAGTGCCAGGGGGCTCAGCATTTGCCCCATTGTACCTGGGTACAATGGGGGCTGAGCAGGACGGGGACACTGGCAGGGCATAGGAGCAGGATGGGCAGGGCTCTGTCCTGCCCTGTGGGGGTGGGGAAAACACCAGGCTCTGGCTGTGCCAGCCACCCTGGTAGGGAGGGCAGTGGGGGAGCCCTGGAGCCCTTTAAGTCAACTTAAAGTCGATTTAGGGCTAATCTGCATCTACACTGGCTAAATTGACTTAATAAAGTCAACTTAGCCAGTAAAGTCGACTTTAAAGTACGTTTTATAAAGTCGACTTTAATTTTCCTTAAGTCGACTTAAGGAAAATGTAGTGTAGACGCAGATTAAATTAAATTGACTTAATTTGTAAGTGTAGACGCACCCTTAGAGAGCAGGAAATGTGACCTTGTGCAAGTTACTTAACCTCCATGCTTTGGCTTCACCATCTGTAAAATGGGGACAATTATGCTTACCAACCTCATGAAAAATTGAGAAGTTGAATTAACATGCTTTGATCCTCTGACGACAAATAGTAACAGAAATGCAAAGAGACTGGGAGTGGAATTGTTGATATTTCCAGTTTGTCAACCCTTGAAACAATAAGAAAGTTCATGTCTACACACGCTACAACAGCACAGCTACAGTGCCATAGCTATATCACGATAGCCACGTAGCATAGACACGCAACAATGAGAGAAGGGGTTTTCCATTGCTGTAAGAACGTCACCTCCCTGAATAAAGGGAACTTAGTCAATAGGAGCATTCTTCAATCGACACAGCTGCCTCTACGCCAGGGGGTAGGTTGGCAAAGCCAGGACTTTCAGGGGTGCTACACCACTGGGCAGAAGTACCAGTACGAGTGGGCCTGGGTGGCAGGCCCACCCTCTTTGAAAGCAGGCCTGCCCAATCACTTACTTGCTTCTGCAGCGTCTCCACTTTATTTACTATTAGCAACCAGAGCTTCTTGGGCAGCTTTCAACCATTGGTTGCTTGCCTGAACGTCCTTTCTGATCATGTGACCAGCAGCTGGACGTTCAGGAAGCGAGGGGCCAAAAGCTGCCTGATGCTCCAGTTGCTAGGTAGCAAGTAAAACAGAGAGGCTGCTGCCAATGTGCTCTGCTTAACTGGAGGCTTCTGGCCATGTGACTGGAAGCTGGACATTCAGGAAGTGACTGGCCAAAAAAAGCTGCCTGATGAGCTCCAGTAGCTAGGTAGCAAATGAAACGGAGTGCTGACAGCAGCTACGCTTTGCTTTCACTTGATTTTTTGGCCAGTCAAACTTCCACCTGCCAAAAAACAAGCAAGAGCAGATGCCCCCTGTAGTCTCAGGTCTCACTTGTTTTTCGCCCAGCAGAAGTTCTACCAGGCTGAAAAACAAGCAGAAGCACAGCTGCTGTCAGCACTCCAGCTCTGCTTAACTTGCAGCCTAACAACTAATGTGCCACAGCTTCTGAACTTCCTGCTTCCAGTCATGTGACGGGAAGTGGCCCAGGCCCACCCAAGTCAATCAGGGGCTATGCCAGAAACTCACTTCTGGTTACGCCCCTGCCCCTGAGCACCATAACTATGTCAACCTAAGTTCTAAGCATACACCAGGCCTAAGAGATATGCTGTGGTAATCACTGTATTTAAACCACTTTGCCAATCTGCAGGCATGTTGAATATGCTGTTATTTCTATATGCATTACCTCTAGGAAACAGCAAATAGAGAATGATGTACCAGTGTTAGCTGTTAAGCTTTTTTGGAAGAGCCCAAACTTTTTCCACCAGTTAAAGGTGAGGGACTTTATGGCTTGGGAGATAGAACGAGCTTTGTATCTCTAGTCACTGGTTTGAGTCCAGCTCAAGTCAGTGGTGTACGTTGGAAGTTATTACGATCTAATGATGGCTTTGACAGGCAACATTAAATTAACTTGATATATATCTAATTATCAGTGGATAAGTCAGGGATAAAGCATACTTGCAATGCTGCTCCCTATATTGTACCTATTCCATGTCCAGGTCTCTCCATCCAACAGCTTCCAGAAGCTCTAAATTCACACGAAGCACTTAAAAAAGAAATACAAATGGTGTGCTAAATTCTTCAGTTGTTGCTGGGCTGAAAATGGAAGCATTTTAGGTACACTATAAAGTACTTACGCTGATGGAGAGCACTGGTCCAGCCTTGTACATAGAGTACCGATCTGTTACAGGACCAGCACAAATATCTTTCATTTCTTTTGCATCTCCTTCAAGTCCAAGTTCTTTGTGCATGAGCTGAGCAAAAGCTTTCATTCTGTTAGGACTGCCACCAACACAGGCAAACTAGTAATAAAATATAAGGTTATCTGTACCATTATAGCTAAAACAGGGATCAAGACTCAATCTGCAGTTCTAATATTACATTAAAGTACTACAGTAGGCAGCCCTGAACCTTTCCAGATTACTGTACCCCTTTCAGAAGTCTAATTTTTCTACATATCCCAAGTTTCACCTCACTTAAAAACGACTTGCTTACAAAATCAGACTTAAAAATACAAAAGTGTCAAAGAACACTTAGGGAAAAATTGCTTACTTTCTCCTTTTCACCACACAATGATAAACTAATTCGATTGGAATATAAATATTATACTTACATTTCTGTGCCTAGTATACAGAGCAGTATAAACAAGTCAGTGTCTGTATGAAATTTTAGTTTGCACTGACTTTGCTGACTTTTTATGTGGTATATTGTAAAATGAGGCAAATATCTAAATGAGTTGATGTATCCCTTGGAAGACCTCTGCATACCCCCAAGGGTACATATCTCCCAGGTTGAGAACCACTGCTTTAATTAAATCATATATCCAAAGGTAGAAAATGTGAAAGTAAAGCAACTGCAAAATAAAATTATCTTCTGGGTTTTTTTTAATATGAAACTTTTTCCAGAAACATGGTGTTTTATAATCCCAGCCCCATCAAAAATGTACTGCACAATTAAAAAAAAAACCAAACAATTATGCTAACACAGTGTCTTAGGAGAACAAACTGTCTGATTTATAAGACCTAGATCCTCTCTAGCTGGAGATCCTCTCTAGCTCTAGATGGATCTGGATGTGTGCTGATACTTGGTATCAATTGTTTAGTTGGATGGCTTTTCGGTTAGAGAATGGAACTCAGATTCTATTCCTATTTATGTTCGGCTCTTCTAAATGTCCTGGTGTTGCCACTGGCTTCCTTCCAGACTTCCTGGGCAAGTTACTTAATCTTTTTGTGACTCAGTTTGTTCCTCTAAAATGGGAATAAGAACTCTTACTTCCCTCACAGAGCTGTTGTGAAGTTTATGTTTGTAAAAATGCACTGAGATCCTCAGATGGAGGGTGTTGTGAGAGTAGATAAGTGCAAAATAGCATTATTTGTTAGCTATCTGATAACAACGCATGGGAATGCACTAAATAGGCTCTTTCTTTTAGTAAGGACTATAGAAGATCAGATTAGTTCAAGGTTCTAAAAAAATCAGAAATAATATGAAAAATTACATATGGTGTTACTATAGAATTTCACTACTATACAGCTGTGACTACTTGAATATTAATTCCTGGCTAAGTAATTTATGCATCAGTGTAATATATGCTTGGATTTATGTTGTTGCTATTTCTATAGATAGCAAAGCAGAAACAGATGTTAGAGTAGCTATTCGTCTAATTTGTTCTACCGACAGTGTCAACAAGAATTAGAATGTTGCTTGAGACATAAAGACAATAGAGTGAAAGAGGAAAAACAAATGACACTTCACAAATGACAATGCTTTTAAAAATATCTAATTCTAAATTTAAAATACAATTGTTCCTCTCTGATTTTGAATTTGACTGCTGAGGTCAGAAGTAACATGAGGTTTCAGACCACCAGCGCAGTCTTCAGTGGATACTTGTTTACAGTGTAAAACATTGCACAATTTCCCACACTGTGCTCAGAAAAAAGAGAGGTCTGGGACAGCCGTAGGTCAGAAATGAGCAGTCAGTGTTATAGCAAGGCTCTGACTTTTAGTCCCTCAAAAGCAAGGACATTTTAGGGCTTGCCTAGATGAGGGACTTGACCTTCAACTTTTCAAGTTAATCCGCTTTGAAAATGCTTTCATACTCACAACATGCTTCAATGTAGTGCACTGACTCCTCATTTATTGTGAACTTTGCAATCCTCTTTCAAAATAAGCTAACTTTACTGTGGAGCAAATTAGTTTAGTCTATTGTTTGAGGCTATGTACACACGATCAGATTAATGCACAACATGGCAATCACGCTATAAAAACCACGTGACCATTATTGCGGGATAGTGCGTACACACATCGCTTCTTGTAACGCAACAGAATTCTTTGCAATATCGTGGTGTAGCGCAATGAATTCTGGGCACCTATCCCACAGTTCAAGTTTCCCTCAATCTGCACTTGGAATCATGGGATGAAGGAAAGGAACGCAAAGCGCCATGGGTAAAATCTCAGTTTCCCGTGGTGCACTGTGTTCCCCTTGTGTCTTCCTCGTTGCCAATAGCAACTCGCGCCTATTTTCAACAGTGCAGTGACGCACTACTTGCGAGCAATCACAACAGCGACAGCATGGATCCTGCTCTGATCTCCACTGTCGCCTTCAGCATTCTAAATACATCTCGGCTGGTTGCTCAGTACGCAATGAGCTCCGAGTCAGACGAGAACGCCGAGGAGCAGGGGCTGATCGATGCCATGCAGAGCAACAGCACCGCGTTGCTCAGCTCTTTCACCGATCATCTGCACACGGGGCAACGCCGTTTCTGGTCGCAAGAGACGAGCACCGAGTGGTGGGATCGCATTGTTATGCAGCTGTGGGATGACGGAGCAGTGGGTACAGAACTTTCGAATGCGGAAAGCAACCTTTCTGGAACTGTGTTCAGAGGTGGCCCCTGCCCTGCGACGGAAAGACACCAACATGAGGTCAGCCCTAACCGTGGAGAAGCGTGTTGCGATTGCAGTCTGTAAGATGGCGACTCCCGACTGCTACCGGTCGGTTGCAAACCAGTTTGGAGTCGGGAGGTCCACCATCGGATTAGCCTCTCACAAGTCTGCCAAGCCATCAATCGTGTTCTGCTACGGAGGACGGTGACGTTGGGCAATGTTCGTGAGATTGTGGACGGCTTTGCTGCCATGGGATTCCCTAACTGCGGGGGAGCCATAGATGGCACACACATCCCTATTTTGGCTCCAGGCCATCTTGCAACCGAGTATGTCAACAGGAAGGACTACTTCTCCATGGTGCTGCAAGCACTTGTGGATCACAAGGGGCGTTTTACGGACATCAATGCTGGGTGGTCGGGAAAGGTGCATGATGCCCGCATTTTCAGGAACACTGGTCTGTACCGGAGGCTGCAAGGGGGTACCTTCTTCCCAGATAAAAAAATTACTGTGGGGGATGTGGAGATGCCCTTAGTCATCCTCGGAGACCCAGCATACCCACTGATGCCACGGCTCATGAAGCCGTACAACGGGAACCTAGATCGCAGCAAGGAGCAGTTCAATTACAGATTGAGCCGCTGCAGAATGACTGTGGAGTGTGCCTTCGGCCGTTTAAAAGGGCGCTGGCGATGTTTGTAAGGGAGGCTGGACTTGGCGAAGGACAACATCCCTGCTGTGACTGCGTCGTGCTGTGTCCTTCATAACATTTGTGAAAGTAGGGGAGAAAAGTTTTCCCCGGGGTGGGCTATGGAGGCACAGCGCCTCGAGGAAGCATACGAACAGCCAGCCACTAGGAGTATTAGGGGGGCCCAAGGAGAAGCTGCTCGCATAAGGGAGGCACTCAGGGACCATTTCAGTGATGCCCTCCCCTAGTTAACTTCCAGGACGCATCAGGTGCGCCTTATGAGATTTTCAATGTGTACAAATAAAGGTACTCTTCAAATTATTTGTCACTGTTTTTATTAAAACCTAAAGGGGGGGTTACAGGTGGGTGTAGCTGCGGGTCTCTAAAAAGTAGCTCTGGGGGGGACCGGATGTTGCAGTGTACCAGGGGGACGGGTGGCCTTCAAAGAAATTCTTTGAAAGACTACGGGGTGTGGGAGGCAGACACGGCTGAACTGTATGGAGTGGAGCCCGTACATTAATCGCCTGGGTCTGCAAAGCAATCATGCTCTTGAGGAGTTCTGTTTACTCCTTCATCACGCTTATCAGTTCGTCCCTGTGTTTCTGCCTCCTCTGTTGGGATTCCTCTCTCCAGGCTCGATTCTCCCTTGTGGATTCCTGTGCTGTTTTCAGCAGGTCCTGAAACATATCCTCCCTGCTTCTTCGAGCACACCGCAGAATGTTTCTCATGCGGTCAGCTGGGGTAGACACTAGCCTTGTGAAGGTCGAATCTAAAAAAAATAATAATAATAAAGCTGTTGTTAACACAGAGCTTAGATAACCAATGTAACCTTCCAGTAGCACAATCCACTGGAAGGTACAGGGCAGTCAACATCCTATGCTTAGCTGAAGCAGACAAGGTACGTTCTAATAGAAAGCTTACTGGGGGCTAACATTCTGCACAGGGCACACAGATGGAACCCGATATCTATCTCCTCAGAGTGCCCCTGCCAGCTAGAATACATATCCTACATGCCACTGGTTGCAAGCCAGGACCGTATGCTGCTGCACTGTGTGCTGCCATGGTTCCCAGGGCTGTGCTTTGCAGCTGGCAAGGCAGAGTATCCGTCTTTGGGAGCGTAGACACAAACGCTCTTCCATCTAACCTGAGTAGTAGGCTCTGGACGTACATCGAGGAAACCTTTACTGACCTAAATACAGATGATTGTTTGACAATCACTGCTTGTGTTGATGCACTTCTAATGAATGCATAGTAAAGAGCGTGCACAGTGTGGACCGAGACAGCAAGTACCCCCACCCCGGACAATGATATTTTAGCAGGAGCCATAGCTGCACGAAAGAGAAACTTACCGGAACCCCCTTCTGCCGCCTCAGAGGACACGCTGCAATTCATGTCTTGGGTGGACGTCTCAGCGGGGGTGCAGAAGAGCTCCTGGCTACACGCTGTTGCGCTTTCCTCCAGGTCATCCTCCATCTCTTCCTCCTCCTCGATCACGTCCTCATCCTGCTCGGGTCTGGCATTCAGTGGATGAGGGGGGGGCCGATATGTCCACGGGACTCTTTGCAGTGGTTGTGGGGTCCCCACTGAGGATGGCTTCTATCTCTTTATAGTACCTGCATGTAGCAGGCGCTGATCCAGAACGGTGGTTTGCCTCCTTCGCTCGGTGATAGGTTATTCTTAGCTCCTTCACCTTTGATCTACACTGCCCAGTGTCTCTATCATAACCTCTCTCTGACATGGCCTGAGAAATTATGCCAAATGTATCATAATTTTGCTGCTGCCGCGTAGCTGCGCCTGCACAGTGGACTGTCCCCAGATGCTGATCAGGTCCAGCACCTCTGCCGTGCTCCAAAGGGGTGCGAGTCTTCCACAACGGGCCGTCATTGCTACTGATGATCGGAGCTGCACTCCACTCCATGAGGAAGAGAACTGGAAGTGAAACAGACGAGAAATTCGAAAATCCCGGGAATCTGATCAGGGCGGGGACTGTTTTGTCACGGCTACAGAGCGGGTGGGGGGAAGACCAGAGAGGACAACTTTGGAATGCTGGGACAGTTCCAGAGGCCAATCATTGTGCGGTAAGCGTACACACGAGTGGAAAGGCGCAACAGCTGTTCCACGTTAACTGCTACCACCCTCGTCGAGGTGGTTTTTGTATTGCGCTACAACAAGGCAGTTAATGCACAACAGCCCTATTGCACGTGTGTACGCTGTTGTTGGTATCACGCGGTAATGATTGTTAATGCGCGATAAACTGATCGTGTGTACAAGGCCTGAGTGTAAGCAATGGTGCTGCTAATTGCTTTGGCAGTCATTCAACAGATGTTTCATTCTGCTTTGTGGGTGAAGAGCATTACTGACATGTCCATTTACCTTTGTCCCTTCCTCCATTTATAAACTGTCACAGGGCCAGATTTTGTCCATTTACTTCCAGATTCCAGTTTATCACAATACCTGTGATAATACTCTAAAATCCCACATCCTGTATCAAGAAGCCACTTGGCTGCATGGAGATCCTGAATCTAATCACAATTTGGGGAGAAACATTGATGCAAGAAGCTCTTGTGGCCAGCCAAGAGAATGAAGACCTTTCTGTGGACATTGCTAGGCAGATATAACAGGGGCTATGATCAGAGTACTCAACAGTGTCAGATAAAAAGCAAACAGCTCAATAGCACCTATATTAAAATGAGAGACAACAGGAAAATCCTTTGGGACATGTAACCTGTCAATTTTTTTTTTGAGGAACTGCTCAGGATTTTAGCTAACTGCATGACCACCAACCCAAGAAGTATGTAGAGGCTGCTGGCTACTTTCTCTCTTCTCATCTTTCTTCTTCCAGATGATGACCAGCAAGATTCATTAGGGTATGAACATGAGGGGGCTGGTGAAGAGCTCTCCCCATAAAGCTAGGTTCTGCTCAAGACTCAGGACCTTGATCTGGTCAAGAAGAAGATGAGCCCAGTTCCTGCCAGGAAGCAACCAACTTCAATTCCCAGGCAGCACCCAGACCAGGATGAGGCTAATCCTATGGAGGGAATCTCAGCATGTAAGATTTTTTAATAATTTACTATTTTAATTTTAATTGATGATGGTTGTGTACTGCCAAGCTCACTTCTGTTCTTGGTACCCTGTGACCATAGCTGTTGATAACCCTATGGTTCTTGCCTGCCTCTCTGTGCTGACATAACATTGTCCATTGCCCTCCCTCACTCCATAATGGTGCCTACCCTGGCCAGGTCTCTGTCTCATCCTACAGTCCCAACTACCAACTAATTTCAGGCCTATGCCATCAGACACATGACTGTTTTTCTCCATCCCTTTCCCCTTCCCTCAGCTGTTCTGCCTAGCGAATGCCCCTCCCACCTCAAACCTGTTCACCACCTCAGAATGGTGGCCAGCAGCAAGGTGCCGCTGCAATCTTTTCCCCACACAAGAATCAAATAAGAAAAACATTCTTTTCTGCTAAATGCAAAAGCTTATTAAGAAAGTGGTTACAGGAAAAGAGGTTTAGTCAGTGTGCTCATTTCACAGGAGCTGGACATCAACACTGTGCGCCTGTAACAGTATAAGGAAGACAGCGCTCTGTAATCTGCATTCTCACAGATTGGAAACAGTGACTGTTTCAGGCAATCATTGCAGAACCATGTCTATTTTTCTTTTCACTTTCAGTATGTCTGCAGGGGAGATGAAACAAAATCTGAGACAGAAATGGCTCGATTTTTGTTCTGAGATAATGAGGAATTTCTGTACAGCCAGCCCCACTGGTATAACTAGTGACTCCCTTTAACTCCTGCAGCATTTTTAGAGGGACCATCTTGGTGAATAACTTAACAGTATATGTCACTGATCTGCCTTTTGGCTTTTTGAATAAGAACATTCTCTGCCTCCTAGTTACCCACCTCAGCATAACCTCAGCCAGAATCAGGACAGCCTAAGGAGATGGAGAAGGGGTTACTATGCAGCTTACCCCCAGATTCACCCTGCTAACCTCTTTGACACCGTATAAGGAATGCCAAGGCACAGCAAAACTGCAAAACTAGACAAGGAACTCAATTCCCAACTTCACCCACCCTCCAAGGAACAATGGCAAAGCCACACAGATGTACTGAACAACAAAAATCCTAATGCAAACCCCATTTACCATCTCCAAAGTTCCCCCAAGACTAGGAAGAATCTCAGAGAGGTAAAGACATAAATACATATTTTAAAAAAGCAATCACAGACTCCCTAGAAGATGAACAATTTGTTTGAATGCCCCCAGATTTCGGACATCTGCACTGGTCAGACCCTCAAGGGCAGAGTCCTTATCAACAGCAGAACAAATCTGAGAGGGAGAAAAAGGAAAATGACTGAGGAAATGCTCATGGACATCAACAGAGAGTCCTTTAAAACTCTCAAAAAAAGAAAATATCTAAGATCTGAGAGCAAAACTGAGAAGGAGCTTTCTGGGGATATGGTTGCAGTAGCAAAGGGCAATGTAGCAATTTCCAGGGAAAGCACTACCTTAATCAAAGACAGTATGGAAAGAGACAGGGATGTAGAGGAAACTCCTGGAGGCAACATAAACCCCAAATTCCTTGTTGTAGCATATATATATATTTTTTTTTCTGGTACTTCCAACCTATTTTGCAAACAGCCAAATGCATGCTTCAGTGTCATTCTACAACTACTGAGATGGTAGTCAAACACTTCTTTCCTTGCTTCTGTCCAAGAGCCCTGTGAACGGCTTCATTAACTAGGGAAATAGATGGTAAGCAGCTCTCCCAGAAGTAATATCCACACCACTGATGTCCATAGCATTCAGAGGGACAAGCAGTCCTTTCTCTATTAATTTAAACAGAGCTGAGTTCCAAAAGATCCTAGAATCATGGATGCTTCTAGACCACCCTGCATTTATGTCTGCAACCCTGCCAAAATGGTTGACAAGCCCTTGGAGCACCATGGAGAAAGATCCTTGAGCCCTGATTGGGAGCAAATAAGAGGCACGAGTCTCATCTATTGCCCAATACACTTTGGGGATCCCATGCACGTAAAACCACCTAGGGCTGTCCTTGGGGAGTGCGTGGGCCCCCCGCTGTCCTGCTTCTCCCTGCCCCCAGGGCAGAGTAGCCGGCCCAGGGGTGGGGCGGGTGCATGGGGCCCACTGGCGCCCAGTTTGGCTTCTGTGACGGTCCCTGGCCGCAGTTCCCGCTGGCGGCGCAGCCTCAGCCAGGGCCGGCTCCCACCGGTGGCCTCAGAGCCACGGCCGGGGCCGGCTCAAGTGGAGTCACTGGCTCTGGGCACACGGAGCACCTAGGGCCCAGCCACCACTGGTGGCCCAGCTCTTGCCGGGGCCGGGTATCCTGCCTGGTGCCACCAGCCAGATCCGGCTCCCCGGCACGACTGGGAATCTGGGGCCCGACGTGGAGCCGCTGGCACGATCTGGCCTCCTGGCAGGGTCAGGGTTCCAGGGCCTGCTGGCAGAGCCGGGGATCTGGAGCCCAGTGGCCCCTGCTGGAGGCCTGCTGTGATGCCCACTGGTGCCGGCGATCCGAGGCCCTGCCATCCAGGGCATGGCCCGTGGCAGCTGCTTGTGGTTAACCCCGCTGGGGGGGGGCGCGTGGATCCAGTCCCCCAGTTGCCTGATTGGGCCCCCCACTGGCCGGATCAGGCCTGTGCCCCAAGTCTATTTTGGGGGCAGCAACACCCCAGTGGTGGCCTCAGATTGCCGGTGTTCCAGGGGCGGAGTGGCCTGGCCCAGCCCGCCCTTCCCCCCTCTAGCGTGGGGTGGGGGCGCCCAGGCCAGTTCGCTCTGGGCCCCGCTCTCCCCTCGGGACAGCCCTGAAACCATCCATAACCTCCTGAGCATTCTCAGGTGTTAAAACCTGTGGAAGAAGAGGAAGGCAGCAACCAACTGGCAGTAGAGGACTGGATCTTGAAACAACCTCTTCCATGGCATGAAACACCTGACAACGTCCCCAACAGTTGATCTCCCCATGCTGAATTAGTTTGCTACAGACCAGTAGTATTCAAGGGGCCAGCTAGCAGTGGTAATTTGCAATCTACCTGTAAACAGATACGGGGCACTTCATGTTGGTCTGTTACCACTCTAGCGCCGGGATTATTTCAGCAGATGTGTCACAAAACATAGCCTTCCCGCTCCTGAAATTCTCTTGTCCTTGCTGGTCATCCCAGGTCTGTGAAACAGTCCTTTCCCACCACTCTATACCAGTTTCCCGAGCCCAGAAACCACACTGCATGCTGTGAAGTTGTTTCAAGATCCAGTCCTCTACTTCCAGTTGGTCGCTGCCTTCCTCTTCTTCCTCATTTGCATCCCAGTTCCACCACTGCTGAAGATGCTCTCGTTGCTGGAGAAGCTGCTGCTGCTGCCACCATCATATCATCAGCAGGCAAAGTCCCAAGTCAGCTTTGAATGTTGAAATACAGCCCATGCAGCCTCTGCACATTCGTGGTTGCCAGCATAGCAGTGCGGAGCGTTGTTAGGTCCGTGCTGGCTGGCAGCAATTCAAAAGTGGCACAAACCTACCCATAAAGGAAGTACAGCACAAAGACAGAAGAATCATGGCTTTTACATTTTTTTTTTAAAATGTGAACTAGCTTTACTTCTGCTATGCATCCCACAGTGCACAGCAAGAAAAATCCCAGAATGCACACCAGTCAGCAGCAAAGAAGCAAGGAATGCTACACCCTCAGTTTACAGCAAGCGGCTGCCGTGTGTACAGAGCGGTGGGCATTGTCAGAGGACACATCATCCCGTATGCATGCTGTTACTGCGGTTTGTGTACAGCGCAGTACCCAACTCTCAGCAAAAAGCTGCCTCTTAATTCCCTCCCATTCACCTCATTTAGACAAGAACACTCAATAAACAGAAAAGAATTGTAATCATGAGGCAATGTATTTTGACTTCAGATCTCAATTGGAAACATGAAGTCTTACATCACTTGTCTCAGGTAGATGATGGCCAGTTGCTTCAGGTCAAATATTCCTCACTTGTGGGACTCCAGTGATGTCATGGCAGGTGGAAACTAGGTTTTACTGTTTTATAAAAGAAAATATTTGTTTGCATTTCTGACCATAGGACGAACTGCAGAACTTCATAGGTTTGGGGCTGAAAGAAACTTTGCATATATCCATCTCCATATAACATCTGACTTGTGGCTATGAGGATGAGTAGAATTCCTAAAGAAACTGAGGCCAAAGGCATTCTTTGAAGTAATTTAGAATCTGTGCTGCTGATACGCATCCTTTCTTCAGCGGAGCGCATCATTCTTTCCTTAATAATAAAATATAGTCTTGGAAATGACAGCTCTCACAGACATGATGAGCCAAATTCATCCCCTAAAATCAATGTGCTCTCTCAGTTCTCCCATCAGGGGAACTCTCTGAGAGAAGAATTTACCCCATTATATCTGTGATAGGGTTAGTTTTTGAGTCTACGTAGTTTATTGGGAAAAGAAGAGTAATCTCCACGGCTGTAGCTGCAGCACAGTTTCAGTAAGTGGCTTCACAGAATGGCCTTGGTTTGCGGGAAATTTAACTTATCTTCCTTGTCAGAGCTACGAAGACACTAGACATAAAAGGAAGAATAAGAGATGTTTGAAGAAAGACGAGTCCGAATAAAATTATCGGTATTTGGAGAAGTTGTAACCATTGCATTTTTTTGTTTACCTTTATGTCACCGAACATCATCGGTAGGTTGTGTGTTTTAGTTCCTAAATTTAAGTGATAAAGAATGTCTTCGTCCATTGAATCCAAATGAGGGTTTTTAACATGAACAAGCCCATGTCTGAAAAAAAGTTTTGAGAGTTTTATAGACTGTCAGATCAAAGAAAGAAGGGAATTCATGACATAAGAGAAGGTATCTGAGTGTTCACTTGCAAACTTCGTTTACATTGTTATAATATTATGCTCATGACATCAGGGCTATGGATGTCACAGGTCCAACCTTTGGGGCGGGTGACAACTTCTCCTCTTCCCATTCAGTTTTTAGTATTCTATAGATGCCCTCTGGATGCAGTTGCAGGATTCGAGCACTTCACACTCACTCCTTTCCTCAACATTTTTTATGTAATTGCTGCTCTACTATTGGTCATATGACTGCAACTGGCAACTGAGAAAGAGGCTTGTACTAGAGAGTCTCTTATTTCTGCTTCTGATATCAAACAAGGAAAAGAGGGTCAGGTTACCCTGAACTGTGAAGTGTAGAGTGGGGTGACTGCATAGGAATCCATCAGAAAGATTGTGTCTCACCAGCAAACTGTTACCTATGTAGGAATGGAGTGAGTTATGTAGGCTTCTTCCCAAAATAATGCAAAGCTACAGGAAAAGGAAGAGGATAGGGTCTGTAGGGGAAGCAAAGTGTAGGGGAAAGAACAGATGGGGTAGGAGAAGAAAGTGTGGGGAGGGATACAGTCTTGTGGGCTATTGGAGTAAAGGAGTAAATAAGAAAGACAGACAGTAGGGGTCTGTCTACACTTACAAATTAAGTCGACTTAAGCTTGCTTAAGTCGACTTAATTTACTCTGCGTCTACACTACACTTTCCTTAAGTCGACTTAAGCAGCTGCTTAAGTTGACTTAAGGAAAAATTAAATAGACTTTATAAAACCTCATTTTAAGTCTACTTTGCTGGCTAAGTAGACTTTAGAAAATTGACTTAGCCAGTGTGGATGTGGAGTAGCCCTAAGTTGACTTAAAGTCAACTTAGGGGGCTCCAGGGCTTCCCCACTGCCCTCCCTGCCAGGTTGGTTGGCACAGCCACAGCCTGGCGTGCCCCCCCAAAAGGCAGGGGAGAGCCCTGTCTACCCTGCCCTAATGCCCTACCAGGGTCCCTGTCCCCCTTTGCCCCATTGTACCAAGGTCCACCTAGCTCCTAGAAGTTGACCTAGGCATCCAGTGTGGACACTCTAGGTCGATTTGGCAAGGTCCTCTCTAAGTTGACTTAAAATTTGAGTGTGGGCATGCTAAGTCGACTTAACAAAGTCAACTTAAATTAACAAATGTAGACATAGCCTAGGATATCAGTGGTGATGGAAGTAAAGGAAAGGGGGACAGACCATACAGAGAGTGGAGAGGTGCAGAGGAAGACAGAACAAAAAGGAAAACCTGTGAGAATACACAAGAAGGTGGGAGAGAGACAAAGAAGAAGAAAACAAAAGGAAAGGCAGAGTTGGAAGAGCTGGAAAAACCCATTCTGTCAGAACTGAGAAAAGCTCCTCAGGAAGAACCAGTGTAAACC
This sequence comes from Pelusios castaneus, assembly GCA_007922175.1. NCBI lineage: Eukaryota > Metazoa > Chordata > Testudines > Pelomedusidae > Pelusios > Pelusios castaneus. The sequence continues at coordinate 3,572,696 of ML685793.1, read as the reverse complement.
TCAGGAAATACAGTAGCAACAAGGAAAGAGAACTAGCTAATGGCTCAGAATAGGTAGGAAAACAAAGGGATGGGAAGCAAAGCTGTTCCATTGCATTCAGTGTTAAAGTGCTTGCTTACTGCATCTGTTCCAAATAAATTGTTTCCTGGGTTGGTCCTTCCAAATAGCCAGCTGGATTTGGGATTCATATCCAACTTCTTCCCCTGTAACTCCACTGGCCTTTTTCTTTAATTCTGAACTGGCTTCAGCGCCAGCATCTGCCTATCGTTTGCTGCCAAGGGTTTGTTGCTGGTCCTTTCACAAGTTCTAAGCAGCTGGCTATCCCAAGCTCCTGTTAGAAACTACTTGGGTAGCTGGATCCAGCATTCCCACACTTCTAGTATTACCAGTGAAGTCAACGGCCGTAATGTTTAGGGGAAGTCTCGTTCTAGGTCTTGCCAAAGGCATGTCTCTTGAAATGTTTAATGTAATATTAACCATTTTTGCAGCTATTACACAGTCATTAGAAAACAGTTACAAAGTCTTTAAGGTATCTCCACAAAGCTCACCAAAAAAGTGAATAGTTCTAACTAGCCTTAGCAATGGGAAGAACCTTAACTCTTTCTTTAACCCAGCTCTCCCAGAATTGAAGGATAAATGCACGTAGGCGCTGACTCTAGATTATCCTATATATAGGAGTTTTCTGAAATCTTAACAAAAGTTGTGATTTTCCTGTTTTTCCAACATCTTGATAAATCACTGTGCATTAATCTGCATTTAAATTAAAGTAGATTGATAAAACAGTGGAGTTTCAGTTTGCATTCCTTTTCCAATTGTATAATAAACGAAAGAGGATTAAACAGCAGTGTAGTTCAATGTTCAAATAAAAGCTAAAACAAAGCCTAGAAAATGCCTAGCTGATCAAAACAAATTCAAAGCTCACTCAGTTACTTACCCAGCATAACCTTTTCTTTCAGTCATAATGGGTTTACTGGCGTCAGCTAAAAGGGATGTTACGACTTTCCACTTTCAGAAAAACAGTCCTTGGTTGACACCAGGAAAGGACAACAATCTTCTGTTTCTTCACCTGCTAATTTATAGAAGCTAATATGAATATTTGAAGTGGTTTGACAGTGAGTTAAATACTTTTCACTTGATGTTATTTCCAAGAACAACAATGGAGCTTTTTCCTCCTATGTTTTCTATTCAACCCATCAGATGCAAAATATTCCTCTGCATTGCAATTTGTTTCAGCAGGTCATGAGCAGATCAGCATTACAAGACTCAGATTGGCTATTTTTGAAGGAGTGTCACTTCTAATCTTACTTTACCTCCCATTATTATGCTGAGGCCTTAGATTGGCTATTTCTGAAGGAGTATTTTTTCTAATTTTAATTTACCTCCTGTCATTATGCTAAGATAACAGAAGCGCCAGGGCTAGTTAACGTCCCACTGTTGATACACTTACTCTTTGGATCAGGGTCCCTGGTTCTCACATTTGGCAGTCATCCCAGCATGGGGCTCACATGGTACATATACATTCTGAAAACAAAAGAGGTGGAGAATGCAAATTGTCTGCCTATTTTCATAACTCCATTGGGTTCTGCTGAAAATGCATGTAAGGTACATGTGACAACCAGGGCCAGAAGGACCTTGATTGTTTTGGGTCACAAAGGTCTGTGCAAACTCAAGCTGATCAAAAATATTTTGGTGGAAGGTGTTTCGGCTGGAGATACCCATTAAAGCAAAGCATTTATCAGAAATGCATCCATTTTGAAGAAAGTTTATTTAGAAAAAAACTTGAAAAATAGCATTTTGATAATACTGAAATTCAGCATTTTCTGTAATGGGACATTTTGATTTTCAGTTTCAAAATGACTTTTTGTTTCAATTGCTTAGTTTTCTAAAATATAACATAAAATAAAAGTTGAAAACAGAACAAAAGCTTTTGATCAAACCAAAATGAAACTGTTTTCAGAATTTTGTTTCATTGGAAATTTTGAATTTTTTTCTTTTTATCTGTTTTGGAACTCGAAAAAAATTGCAATTCCCAACAGTCCCTGAGAAGCAAAAAATCAGGTCCCTTCCTTGGTCTAATGCAAAGCATTGGATTTGATTTTAACTGATGGTGGCTTTTTCGTTTCCATGTGCAAATCAAACCAAGTTCTCCAAATTGTTTGTATTATGAAATCATTAATTTCTCATTTATTTCCACACAATAATAAATCACTCCATGTTTTCTTAAATGGTTCGTGAACAGGGAGCAAACCTTTTGATAAATCTGCACTGGATTTCAAATTTATGACAAAGCTTGAAGTAAACCAAAGATGTCAGATTGGACTATGAACATTTCAAGCAGATCCTGTGGCACTGCTTATTTTTATTCCTCCTGCAAAATTCTTCTCTGGTTTTTGTTGTTGTTGCTGTTGTCCTTTGTCATTCATAGATATAGAGATGATTTCTTATTATCTAGGCACTTTCTCTTTGGATTCTAGATCAGGTCTTTGGCACAGTGAAAGAAGAGATTGCTCCCAGAGACTCTGTCCTAGGTTTACACTTAGCCAGTGCACACTGGAAAAGGACCTTGGGGATTGTTGTGTGAATACTCATGCAGTGCAGGCATGTTTGACAAAACCTTGCTGTGTCTCACTGCTTTGATTTAAGGAGCTCTGTGGATTGGGACACAAGTGTTCAAGTAAGCAATATAATATCTGGGCTGTGTTCTGAATTTTGTTCATGCTGATGTAAAATAGACGTCTGGTATGAAATTAACATTCACATCATTGGATCTTTTATAGTTAACTAAACTCCTATTAGGAAATTCTAGATAAACTCACTTTACTCTCTGGGAAATATAGATCCTATCTAATGAAAAGGATGGGAATAGGAAGGGCTGGATGGGGGATAGGAAGGGCTGGATGGGGGATAGGAAGGACTGGAAAGGAGAACTCTATAAAGGGTTTATAAACTAAGGCTATGTCTACCACAGGTTTAGCCACAGGTGGGCCCAGGTGGGTCAGGGCCCACCCATTTGGAGATGAGGCCTGCCCACTGCAGTTCCAGACAGTGGCATGAACTTTGCTGCTGCTATTGTGGGACCAGCCAGCAGCCATAGCTGCGAGTGGAACAGAGCCACCAGTACTGCCCATGGCCGCCAACTTTAACTGGCCCTCAGCCACGTCAGTGAAGTTCATGCCACTGCTTGGTGCTGTAATGGGCAGGCTTATTGTTCTGCCTCTCCCTCCTCCTCACAGTGCTCCACTGGCTAAGTAAAAAGTGCTGGCGCTCTGGCTCCACTTGCTACCTAGCAACTGGAACATGGCAGGCAGCTTCCACTCCCATGACCGGAAGCTGCCTGTGCCTGGGCCCACCCTTCATGCTCAGGGGCCCAGCCAGAAAAAAGAGGGTGGCTTCGCCCCTGATGTCTTCACTACATCTTATGTTGGCATAATGTATGTTTATTTATGACATAAATTATGTATATTATGTATTAATATTAACTTGTATTATTAAATTGTATGTATTTTGTATATTATTATTAAATTGTATATCTTTATGACATAAATTACACTGATGTAAGCACCAGTGTGGACAGCAGTATGTCATAAGAACATTAAGAAGAAGAAAATTCATTAAGAATGTAAGAGCATCTCCTGCCAACCTAGCTTCTGCTGCTTGCAGGGGCTAGCATAGTTAAGACGATGGGAGAGCTCTATCACATCGGCTTAGAGCAGCTATCTTGGATAGCCTGCAGCAGCAGAGATTTCCAGGCCTTTTGTTTTCTCAGGCTTCACAGTGATCAGAAATGTCCAGAAGAACAACAGAAGACTGAAAAAGAAAAAGTTTGAAAGGTAAGTTTAAAACAATTGGCGTGCTGACTCCCCCTTTGCGCTTGGCTTTTGGGTCATGCAGCACATAATAGTGATATGCAGAGTTTAAAAAATTAAGTGGCTAACCCTTCAAATAAATAGCACTGCTAGATTAGTTGGGAGCTATGCCATATATAAGCAAAATAGTCTCATTTAAAATACCTGCAGGTAAGTTTGTTTCTTGCTGTGGGCTTCCTTCGTGTGCTGTTTTTTCTGCCAGTCTTTTAGGTCCTGATCATGCAGTCTGATCTGTTCAGGCAGACTCAGGAGCCTTTGTGGAGCTCCTTTTCCTTCATTGAGACCAGACATGGATTAAGGTGCCTGGGGGCCCCAAGCAGCCCCACCCCTGCCCTCCCAGCCTGGACCCCCCACCAGGCTGGCCCTGTTCGCACCCCTCCACCCTGGGGCTGAGCGGGTGGGACTCATTGGCACGCAGTATGACCTCTGGTGCAGCCCTCCATGACCACAGGTCCTGGAAGGCTGTGCTGGAGTTGCACCACATGCCAACCAGTCTTGGCCCCACCCCCAGAGCAAACAGGGCCAGCCCACCCTGCTCCCAGGGGGGTGGCTCAGCTGGCTCAGGAGCGGGTTGGAAGCATAGAGTCTGGCCTCTGACCTAGGACCCCCACTCCCAAAGCTGGCAGGAGGGCTCACAGCACCCCCTGCCCCCATGCTCTGAGGTGCTGAGCATGGTGGTAGGAGTGGGGGTGGATTTGCAGGAGCTATAGGGGCTGGAGCCCAGGAACCCCCTTCAGGCTGTGGCCAGGGGCTTCAGCCCCTATAGCCCCCGCATTAATCCGGCCCCTGACTGAGACTCTGTGTGCATGTTAGGGTCTGTCCACATGAAACCGATTGTAGCATGAGGCAGTGACTGAATTCTTCTGTGTTTTGCAAGTCATCCAGCACATCGTTGATGCTTATCAATATATAATAAAAGATGATGTCATGCTTATGGTGTAAAGCTCTTGCCCAACAATATGGCCAGATCTGCTTGACTATGTTTTTCCTCACTAGAAAGGAGGGACTGTTTCAGGCCTCGATAGATTTCAATCTAAGCAACAATTGCCAAGAGACTGCATATTTTGCCCATGAGTCCAAACTCCATTCATTGTTTCAGTAATGTTAGCACCACTGGACTGTTTGCCGTTTGTCACTTGTTTTCAGTTATGAGTATGCCTTGCGCAGATTGACTGGTGTGAAAAATGGCTGACTGGTTTGAGACTGTGTAAAAATGCTGAGTTTGCACTCCCAGAAACATTTGCTGATTTGTCTACCACCGCTGCTTCAGGTTCTCTCTAGTTTTTGATTTCTTTGACCTTGTAATGCCATTTTGCATTGTTGGCCACAAGATTATTTGGACACAGTTTCTTCCCATTATAAGGGTTTCTGGAATAATTATGTTATGGGACTTATCTGATCTCTTAGTAACAGATTGGTGTGTACACATTCCAATTGCCTGTATCGTATTTTGAGGACTAAATCAGCCTCCAGACTGTCACCGCTGGGTTGTGAATGCTTTTTAAAAATAGTGTTGGTAAAGTTATGTTCTATGAGCCCCTTTGGCACAACTGCCTGTTACTTTTGTTTGTTTCGTTTCAAAAGTACTGGCTACAGCAAAAGCCATATTTAACACCTAGGTAGCCCTTCCCAGTCACGCAGCTGAGTGCTTTACAACAGTACTAATGCTAATTTCACAGATGAGGAAAGTGAGGACCAAGTGATGAAGCGACTTGTCCAAGGCTACACAATCTGCTTGTGGCAGAGCTGGGAACAAACTCAAATCTCCTGATTCCCAGTCTGGTGCCTTAACCACTGGAGCAGCATAGAAGAGATCAGTAGCTGTGTGTCTTTGCGGGACAAGGCTCTATGACCTGAGGATTGGGAGTCACTGATAGCGCACTTCCTTTCATTGTCTCCCTGCCGTCATGGCTAAGGGCAGCAAAATATATGGGAGTGCAGCAAGTGGTTCTCACAGTTCTACCAAACATCCACAGGGACTAAACCTGACATTGGCCAGGGTATAGAACAGATGATGAATATACAAGGTAGTGGAGTAAATGAGCTATGATTTGTGAGGGTAGCAGGCTGGCAGAAGCTGATCCACACTTAAAAGCCCAAATGCAGGGTCATGAGGGAGTTTGAATGACTGGCCCCATCAAGAGATGGGTGTCAGGGAGCCCAGTGGTATAACGTAAATGCTGAGAGTGCTGGAAGAAGATGTAAGTTACCCAATTTAGAGACACATCTGCATTGGGCCATAGAGTCTTGGTATTGCCCTATCATCATCTGATTTAGCTGTGTACAAACTTATCCGTTTGCTAAGCTCCTTGCTTCGCCTCAGTCATCCTGACATACTGAGACCCCTTTAGTCAATATAGGCTAATAGGTAATTCTGCTGCTGTATTTCAAGACTAGATCATGACTCTTTCTTTGCAGGTCTTCTTGATCATATTATTAGTAGGATTTAGCTTTTACAAAACACTCTTTTCTAAATCTTATTAGACTTTCTCAGGATAATACCATGCACTAAAATAAATCTTCATGGTTCCTGCTACTTTAAACATTGATTTTTGAGATTTCCTTACTTAATAAGATCCTCAACAGTTGTTCACTTGCTTTTTACACTCCTACTTGCCTTCTAGTGCAGAAGTGGGCAACAAATATAACTTCTGGGGCAATGAAAACAAGAATTTTCTATTATTTGGTCCTCTGTCTGTGGAGCTGGCCAGATTCAACTGGCTGAATTCAGGGACTAGAAAGCATATTTATTACTATTGCATTAGCACCTAATAACCGTAGTCATGAACGGCATCTTCTCTGTGCTAGGTGTTGTACAAATATACAACAAAAAAAAGTCCTTGCTCCAAAGAGCTTACAGTGTAGGGCCTAATTCTGTGATCCTTACTCAAATTCTGGCCCTTCACTAAGCCCTGGTTTACACTTGCCACCATTTTTGGCAGCAGTGGAAGGGAGATAAACAAGTTACTTAAAATAACTTGCATATATCCCTTCAATTTCCTAACGTCCACTTACCTTGGTGCCTTCACAGACTCCTCAATGAAACTGGGAAGTTCGAACTGATGGCAAATTTGTCACCGTTAGTATAGACATGGCCTGAGACATTTCACATGAGTGATTGTTATAGGACTGAGTCCCTAGTACAGTTTGAGGCTCAGTTTCAATAAAGGCCTAAAATTACAGGTCCTCATCCATATTAGAGACACCTGAATGAGCAAAATCTGGGTGTCCGTCTCACAGAACCATGCTCTGTCACATACTGCTCTACTACCACCTGCTTCTGTAATGACATAATTCTCCCGGGAGAGGAGGAAGTGAATTGACCATCTCAAATCGTTCAGAAAGGTGTAATAGGAGAAATTATTCCCAAACTAGTGTGAGCAAACCTATGCTATTTTAGGAGAGATTCATCTACTGTACATCAGAGTGAACACAGAAACACTTTCCATACCCATCTGAAGCTGATTTTAGCTATTTATGTTTTAAAAGATTTTCTGACAAATTTAAAAAAAAAAAATCAAATTATAGTATTGGCAGGAATGACTGGCTTGCTATCTACTCAAACATTACTTGTAACGGGTTAAATTGCAAAATACCCTGACACTTCTATAAAAGGCCAATGTAGATATTTGTAGGAGAAATGTCCAGCAAAGAAAGAAACACTGTAGGCACTTGGATCTGTTTGAGATGGATGCGGACTGACTGTTCTAAAATGTGTATTGCCTTTCAGGAACATGGAAAAAAGGAAACTGAGGATGCTGGTGCTGCAGCCTAGAGTCAGCTCCTCGCAGTCTGTTGTCATCTGCAATAATCTTTAAAGATGTTTTAATAATTTTAAAGATGTTTTAAGTTCTGACTGGAGGGCCCCCAAAAGCCCTCTTTGTTATTTACCTCTAGGTGTGGCAGGTGAAAGTATTGACTAATTAGAAAAGTGTTAGGTAATTAATTACTCCAGCAAAATAAACAAATGAACATGTCTGATTCTGGTGCAGATTTTGTTGCCAACACTTTTGATTTTCAGCTGTCACAAAAAACTGTGTGAGATTTATGTGCCCTGTATAACACCCCTTGTTATTACAGCAAGTGCTTGTTACCTTACTGAATTATTCTGTAAGGCTGGATAAGAAATCTGAGCATAGCAGCTTTTTCCTATGCCTTCCCAACCTTTGATGGGAGTTCCCATACAGAGATTGATCATAGCTGTTGATTAGAGTTGACAGGTGAAGCAGGAGGTGTCATCAAGGCTGCTTTTTAACTAATATAAGAATATGAGCAGGCTGCACCTATCTTTCTCACAGGGAGATCTGATCATAGTGCATTCTTATGTTATACTAAGGCAAGACTAACTGCAATATGTGTGGATCACTGAAAAAGAAGCTCTATCACCAGCACTTCTTTCAGCATGTGGTAGCTGGGCTCTACTGTGGGGGTAGGTAATGGAGATTTTGCCTTCCTGCTATTGGATTTACTTCTGTGCTTTTGCTGTGTGGTGACAACTTCAGTATTTTTTTAATGTTTTGCCTAACTACTAAAAGTGCTCTCTTAGCTGGGCTGGGTCCTATGGTTGTTTCTGGGCTTCTGATTCCTTCTATGTTATCACTCTGGCTATGGCCAAAGGGAAAAGGGCTTTTGGCCTCTGGGACTGGTACAGCCAGGAGAGCTATGTTATGCCTACCTTTCTCTCCTCCCATTGCTATGGAATACCCCTTTCTTTTGATCTGCTAATTAACCAGGACATTGGTCTTTTTTTCACTTCAGGAGGGCCTTTAGAATTTAGAATTTTGTATGGTTTATTTTATTTATTGTACAAAAGTTCATTAAGGTGCACTTTTAAAAAAACCCAACAAAGTTCTATCTAAATAGCTGGCCCTTTAGACAAACCATCAACCCTTATTAAAAATACATCATGCATGGCATGAGTTTTGTAAATAATAAAATCTAAGCCACAATGATTTGTTTTGAGTCCCAAGTATCGCTCCCTCATTCATCTGAGGCTAGTTCTCCTACACAGCACATGTTTTCTTTTCTTAGCTTTATGTGAAATAAGAGAGACTAAATGGCTGGAGTAAGTATGGAGCAATGTGAATGAAGAAATGTAACCTAATAATATAAAAACCTTGTAGATTGAGTTCAGATCTTCTATTAAGAAAACTGTGGAAGCTTGAGAACTTTGTTCTCCAGGGTATGTGCTTCATATGATGCCCTGCCTTGGAGTGGAGAACATATGTTAGTGAGGCTGCTGTTGCCTGAGGTGAACTCCCAGCGAGTCTAGACAAGGCCTAGGTGGGACTGAACATGGTTGTAAGAAAGAAGTTTTGAAATCTCTTTTACAGATGATAAGCAAAGTACATCTGTAGCTTGGCAGCTAAAACAGGGTTTCAGACTCTGTTCAGGTCTCTGTTTTTTTAAATCATGGAGTAATGGAATTCTTGGTGGCTCCTCCCTCGGTGGGTGGGAGTCCTGGGAAAACCTGTCCTCACACAGCTAGCTGCGCAGGGTGGCTACAACATGGGCCCCATTTCCCCACTATTTTGTGTGTGTGTATAACCCATATGCCTAAAAAGGTTATCTCTTTGAGAGACCTATTGAGGGTGGCATACTGTTGCTGAGCAGATTAGCTACCCACAACGAGAAACTTCTGGAAGCAGGGAGTGGTAGCATTTTGAGCATGCTCCACAGGGTGTCCTGCTGGTGTGATGTGGTGTGGTCAGTCAGATGACATGAGAGCAGCAGTCTGTGCAGACAGCAGGCTAGACCTGCTTTGAGAAGAGTCCATGTGCTCAGTTTTCATAAGAGAAGCTGAGCCAGGAGTGAAAAAGATGTTTTCTCCCTCTAATGGAGTCATCTGCAACAGATTTTGCAGACATGCATGTGGGACTGAGGGCTGTTTGCAAAGGAGAAGGAAAAGCCTGCATGGAATGCTACAGAAGATTCCTGCAATGAGAGAAGAAGAGGAGGACAGCTATTTCTTGCCACTCAAGCCTTTACACTGGAAGTTGGGTGAACTCCACCTGGACTTTGGGACTCTTGGGGCTCTTTCATGCAGGGGTTTGTGTAGGGATTGTTCTTGATTAATTGTATTTAGTTTTCTTAGGATAAGGTTTATTTAGTTAGTAGTTAATAAAGTTCATTGTTATGTTTATTGTAGTAGTATTTTAACGTGGGAGGATAACTCTGAACAATCTTTGCTGTGAGTTCCATACAGACTGGATCCTGGGTCTCCAGCTGCTTTCTCCATAGGGTTTGGGATTGATTTCTGTGTGGCACTGAAGAAGGGCAATTAAATGAATTTTAGCCCACCCAAAGGTTACATGTGTGTTTTGTGCTCTTTGTGAGGAATCAAAATGAAAGTCACAAAACCTTATGCATTTAGAGATGCTCCCTCCCTGTGGTCCCAGCCAAGGGGGTGGTGGTGGTGAGTGTATAGTGCTGGCAATGAGCCAGAGACAGTTCGGTTGCCAGTTTTGGTTGGGTGTATTTCCAGGGGCTTCATCACATGACAATCTTAATTAAAGATTAGTCTTTAATTCCTGGAGACTCCAGACAGTACTGGAGGGTTGACAGCCCTAAGGCCACCATAATGGATTGGGGAAATCACTCTGGCTTTAGGAGCTGCTTCTGCAGCCTACTTTTTAGGGCAACCCCCATTCTAATCCTTTCCCTTTATTTCACTGAGTGCGGATTCCTTTCCTCCCTTTTACAGGCCTTCTTCCTATCATGCATGATTGACAGGGCTGAAGGGGTAGAGTAGCTCCATCAGGGCCTTTCTTGACTCCTCCTTGTCCATGTGGGGCCTATCTACCCCGTGACACATGGAATCTTATTTTATACAGAATGGTCCCCAAATGATCACTTTACCTTTAGCAATTAATATTACCATAATTTATTCTACCTTTTATTTTACTAGAAATGCGTGCTAGGGAACAGGACAGGTTGGAGTACAGATAGTAGGATACAGAGCTGTTCCCCACTGCAATACGTTGCGGGCTTGAAGCGGAGTTTGTACTGACCTGGAATGCACACTACTTTACCCCAATGTGATCTTGGATACGTTTCAGTGAGCAACGCATCACCTTCATATTATAAAGAGTCTTTCCAGCACTTTTCATCCAATGATCTCAATGCATTTTACAAAGCTGAGTAATCATCGAGAGCCAGTATGACAGAACCAGAAGGTTATATGACTTGCCCTTGGCAGGCTGGCAGCATTGGGAATGGAACCAGTGATGCACTTGGGAGGAGCTTGTCTTAACTCCTTGTTAAAGTTCCAGCGCCCAAGTGATCAAGATAGTCATATCATGGCAGGACTGGGGTGATTTCTCTTCTTGTGATGAAGCTCTTCCCTCTCTGGATACTGCTAAAATATCCCTGCCTCAGATGACTTGCGCCTGAGACTCTAAAATGCTCCTGAAGAGCAAGCTTTTTGCCTTTGGAATATACTAGTTTGTGCTGTCACTTATTTTAAAAATATTCCCTGAGGAGTCAGGGTGCATCTTTCTCTGCTCTCCCCCTACCCCCCCCCCCCCCCCCCGGAAGTCAATCAAACTTCTCAAAACAAAGCTATAAATTTTTGACACTTTGTATTTAATACAGTGATTGCCTTTAAAGTCTTGACAGTTTTTCCTAATTAACATTACCTGATAGAGGGAATTCAGTACTATTGTTACTTGCATATAGCAGTTGTAAAGATTTTCCTGGCGATGAGATCCCAGTACAAGATTGCTAAATAAAGTTGCTTTCTTCCTTTGGAGTTTTAGTTTGTTGAAGTGAAGTGGGGTTTATCTTACTGAACAGATCTGTTCTTGCTGTGTTGTTCAAATTCTCTGTTCAGTGACTAAAATATTTCCCCCCTGCTTTTTTAGCCTTGCGCAATGCAGCTGTGGGGGAGTGAGCTGGATTCTAAACCTTCTTGTGTGTCAAACAGAATTGGTTACATGTGTGCAAATGCACGTAAGTCAGTGGGTTGCTAGGGAAATAATTTGGTCTGCTGAAAACTTATTACCAGTGAGGATGCATCAGTTGGAAGGAATGCAACTGGGTGCCAGAGCCTAGGTGTGATAGCTGGACTAGTGGGTAGGAACAACAATCTGTGGTCGTATCAAGTGTGTTACATTTACAGAAATCACTGATCGACAGGAGAGTGGAAACCCCACTGTGACCTTTTTTTACCTTTCCAACTAGTAGTACAATTAAAAAAAAATTACGACCCGTTACCAATGAACAGGTTTGCAGCCTTCCCTCGTGGTGTCTGGCAGTTTAGAGATGGCTGTAGTCTCACTCTTAACTGAAGACAAAGTGGTTCCTGAGAGATGTCCACCCTTGCTACTTTGTACACCCTCTCTCTTACCTCATCACTGAACTTCCTTCTCTGTTGACAGATTTTGCAGCTTGGCAGCCCATTGCAACACCTGGTTCCTTAAAACCAAGCTATTTGAAATGAACACTCTGCAGTCTTATTAGTGATGTCAGTGTGTAGGGAGTTTGCCTTCACATTAGGGTAATCCGCTCAGTGGGGGTTTGAAGGGAAGAAGAGAGATGTGGGTGGATTTTGCCGTTATTTTATTTATCTCCGTTATTGCTCTTTTAAGGGTTAGCTTAGATAAAGCCAGTTAGGGTGGATCACTTGCCTGCTGGGATTTTCCTGGGAGGAGGAAAATCACATGCCCAGTTTCCATTGAAATTCAGTGGCTGTTGGGTGCCTAACTCCTTTGGGCTACTCAGCCGTAATACTTGCTTGCCAGGAGGCAGTGTGGTCTATAGTGCACTTCCTGGGATTCAATTCCTAGTTCCGCCTCTGGTTTGCTGGGTGACCTAGGACAATCATTTTCCCTTGGTTTCCCAATCTGTAGAATTGGGATCATGATACTGCCCACGTTTGTAAAAGCATTTTGGGATCTAGGGATGAAAAGTGGCTTCCCACTGTACACACAACCCCCATTAATGTACGTTGGTTACTCTGGCTTTCTCTGTACAGTTTCTTGGAGGTCTGTGGCCTGCCCTCTTTCTCCAGAGGGAAGCACTAGATATTCATTAACCTGATACCAGACTTATCCCCTGGAAGGGCCTCCACATGGCTCCAGCAGTCCCATCTCTCTGCTTAGAGCCTGAGGACCACTGTCCTGAAAAGGATCCCCTTGCTTCCAAAGGTAAGTGGATAGGGTCTCTTTGAGGGAGGTATTGCATACCCATTTTCACAACAGTGGTAAAGTATTTGCATGAACTTGCTGTGGCTGCTAGAGAGCATTGTTATTTTACTGACCGTTTCCAACCGTGAGCCCCATCTAATGGCAGTTCTACTACTGGCAATATAGCACCCCTTAGGAAAGGAAGAGAGGAGGAGAGCTCTTTGCTTCAAACCACTGTTACCTTATCAAAAAATGGAAACGCTGCTGCACTGTCTATAAAACATGATTTGTTGGTCTGTTTCAGAGTGTCTTGCCTCATGGTCTGTATACTGATGAGCTGTTTGTGCTGCTTGGACCCGTCAAAGCTTCATAGTAAATGTTGCTCACTGATGCTACGTCAAAACTCCTTTGTAATCAGATGTGGTCATTACAGTTTCCTACTTTTTTTTGTTTTGTTTTGAGCCCACCTCCAAATAGTGAAACCTTTTGCTGAGCATCTTTTCTTTTTCATTATTATTATATTGAGTTACGGCTGACTGACATGCTCTGTGGTGACCTACTGAAAAGGCAGATCTGGCAGCAGCTCTTAGAGTGCATATACGTTCTGTGGTGATAATGCCACAACACATCTGCTTTGGCAGGATACGCATAGTTTAGTACTCAAAACTGGAATCGGGAACCTAAGTTCTGTTTCCCAGCTCCCTCACTGAGTGGCAAAAATGTCAATCAATTAAACCCTGCTACAGTGTCTCTGTCTTTAAATTCCAAATCACAACTTTAAAGAGAAACCAGAACTCAAATTTATATGTAAATTTGACTCAGTTGCCTTAGGGTAAACAAGGACTATAGACTTTATTCTCATTGCAACAGGTGATTTGATCTTGCCTTCTGCTGTTCCCCAGTGTCTGAATCCTAACATCTATTTTGAATCCTGACATCTATTTTGATTTGCTTTTACAGTCTGACCTGATCCTATATCATACACTTCCCTGCATTTAATTTCCTCCCATTCTGTAAATTCCCCATCTTCAAAGCATCTGATGAAGTGGGATTTTCCCCCACGAAAGCTCTTGCAATAAATAAATCTGTTAGTCTTTAAAAGTGCCATAAGACCAAACTGTCTAAACTCTTAGGCACTACAGGTGACGACAACAGCAGCATTGTTAATCTTTCATGCTACACACTTACTCCAGCAGAGAAGTCTGTGCTGTCTCGGGGACTTCCTTTCTGCCCCACCACTCCCACACACAAGATACAGTTCTGCGATGACCTGCAGAACTACTTTCGCCATCTCACACTCAAGGAATATTTTGCTGCCACCAAGGTAGAACGCAATGACCTACAGATACCTTCCTCCCAATGTTGCAAGAAAAAATATTCCACGTGGACTCCTCCGGATGGTCGGAACAACAGACTAGACTTCTATATAGATTGTTTCCACCACCGGGCAAAGGCTGAAATCGTGGACAAACATCCCTTACACCATAACCTCAGCCATGCAGAGCGCAACGCCATCCAGAGCCTCAGAAACAACTCTGACATTATTATTAAGGAGGCCAACAAGGGAGGCGCTGTCGTCATGAATAAGTCGGATTATGATCAGAAGGCTTACAAACAACTCTCCAACACAATGTTCTACAAACCACTCCTCTCTGAGCCCACTGAGAAATACCAAAAGGAGCTGTACCACCTACTCAAGAAACTCCCCAAAGGAGCACAGGAACAAATCAAGACAGACACACTGCCAGAACCCCAACCAGGGATATTCTATCTACTACCAAAAATACATAAAAAAGGAAACCCTGGACACCCCATCATCTCAGGCATTGCATGCTTACAGCAGGATTATCTGGTTATGTGACTCTCTCCTCCAGACCCTATGGCTATGTCAACACTTGCAAGTTAGTTCGAATTAAGGAAGCTTAATTCGAACTAATTAAAGCCTCGTGTGGCCAAGGCTTAAATTAGTTCAAATTAAGGGCTTCCTTAAGTTGAACTAATAAATTCAATAATACCTTTCGAACTAACCCTTAATTTGAACTAGTTAGTTCGAATTAAGTCAATGTGGCCATATTAGTTCGAACTAACTGGCATATTGAGCTTAATGCAACTGACTAATTCGAACTAAGCACATGCCATGCATGGCACGTGCTTAGTTTGAACTAAAATTCCAGTTGGGCCATACAAGTTCAAATTAAGTTAATTCGAACTAACTAAAATTAGTTTGAATTAGTTCAAATTAAATAATTCGAACTAACTTTGGTAAATGTAGAGATAGCTAGGCGTGTTGATAGCACAGGCTATCTGCGAGACACTATGGATTTCCTGAGAAAAATCCAATCCATTGGTGAACTTCCAGAAAATATCATCCTGGCCATTATGGACGGAGAGGCTCTTTATACCGACATCCCACACAAAGATGGATTATAAGACATTAGAAGAACTATCCAAGATTATGCCACAGCAAACCTTGTGGCTGAACTTTGACTTTGTACTCACCCACAACCATTTCAGATTTGAAGATAATTTATACCTTCAAGTCAGCGGCACTGCTATGGGTACCCGCACAGCCCCACGATATGCCAACGTTTTTATGGCCAATTTAGAATAACGCTTCCTACATCTCATCCCAAAGCACCTCTACTTTATTTACGCTATATTGATGGCATCTTCATCATCTGGACCCACAGTAAGGATGCCCTTGAAGACTTCCACAGAGATTTCAACAGTTTCCACTCCACAATCAATCTTAGCCTGGAGATCCACTTTCTGGACACTACTGTGTAAACTAGTGATGGGCACATAAAGACCACACTATACCAAAAACCTACTGATCGCTACAGTTACCTATATCCCTCGAGCTTTCATCCAAGACACACTACACGATCCATTGTCTACAGTCAAGCCCTAAGATATAACCACATTTGCTCTGATCCTTCAGACAGAGAGAGATACCTTGAGGATCTTTATCAAGCATTCTTAAAACTACAGTACCCACCCGCAGAAGTGAAGAAGCAGATTGACAGAGCCAGATGGGTACCCAGAAGTCAACTACTACAGGAGAAGCCCAAGAAAAAAACCCAACAGAATGGCATTGGTCACCACCTACAACCCCCAAGCCACACCTCTACACCACATCATTAAAAATCTACAGCCCCCCCAACCATAAACAGATACTCACCAGCAACTACAGATCAAACAACAGAAACATCAAAGCAGAAACATATTCCTGCAACAGACCATGCTGCCAACTTTGCCCTCATATCTACACTAAAGACACCATCACAGGACCAAATCAAGCCACCTACTCCATCAAGGGCTCATTCACTTGTCATCCGTCAATGTGATTTATGCCATCATGTGCCGGAAATGCCCCTCCGCCTTATATGTTGGACAAACAGGGTACTCTCTGAGCAAAAGAATAAATGGACACAAATCTGACAGCAGACCCTGCAACACTTCAATCTCTCTGCTCACTCCATTGATGACTTGCTAATAGCTGTTCTGAAACAGAAGAACAACAACTCACAGCTTCAAAGAGAAACTGCAGAACTCGAATTTATAAGCAAATTTGATTCAGTTGCCTTGGGGTTAAACAGGGACTATGGATTTTTTTCTCACTACAACAGGTGATTTGACCTCACCTTCCTCGATATGCTGTTTCCCAGTGTCTGAATCCTAACATCTATTTTGATTTGCTGTTACAGCCTGACCAGATCCTATGTCATACACTCCCCTGCATTTAATTTCCTCCCATTCTGTAAGTTTCCCATCTTCAAAGCGTCTGACGAAGTGGGATTTTCTCCCACAAAAGCTCATGCGATAAATAAATCTGTTAGTCTTTCTTTAAAGGTGCCACAGGACTCTGTTTGTTTCTCTGCAATAGACTAACACGGCTACCCCTTTGGAACAGGACTCTGTTTGTTTCTCTGTCTTTAAGGGGATTCTTTTCTACATCAGACATATAAAGGTGTAATGTGACCATTACTGCAGCTATATAACATATATGCTTACATATGCCAAAAAAAAATCAAGGCCTTTGGACAGTATTTGCTTATAAGCAGATTCTGTGGATGAAAAGGGTTTTGACTGCTCCTGCGTTTGGTCAGAGAGTGGCTCCTCTGGATTTAAAGAGGCTACTCTAAATGCTTCTCTCAGAAGATCTGCAACTTAGATTCTATGCAGAACTGCATGTGCAGATCAGATATATGCCAATGGAGACATCTCTTAGGCCATGTACACACTACAGACTTGTCCCGCAATAAAAGTTATTGTGGGACAAGCAAGTGTTATAACACTTTACCCCGTCCACACAGCACCCTTTCTAGTAAAAAGGAGCATTCACACACTCCTTTTGAATTTTCACTAGAAGGAGCAGTGCATCGTGGGCACCTATCCTGGCAGTGGTGCTGTTTCCAGCTTGAGCTCCAGTCCTGCCCCTAGGGCTCAGCTGAACTGGGGCTTCCTTGCGGCAGCCGGGGCTCAGCTGCGGCCGGCCTGCTGAGCCTTGCTGAGCCTAGGTCCATGACGGCAGGGCTCAGTCTGGCCCAGCTCAGCTGAGCCCTGCCGCGGCAGATGAGCCTGCAGCTGCAGGGGGGCTCCAGATGGCGGGCAGCCATGCCCTGCCAGGTGGCTTGAGCCCTGCAGCCCCGGGGCAGCCAAGCCCCGCCAGCAGCTTCAGTTCCGGTTCACAGCCAGGGCTCCACCGGGCTTTGGTGCTCCCGTGCCCGGGTGGCCAGTCCCTGGGGGACAGCAGGGTTCCTGGTGGCTCCAAAGGCAGTGGAGCTCCGCAGGAGCTCTGCTACTTGTCAATTTCACTGTTCTGCTAGAGCAGTGAAATTGACAAGTATGACAGCTCCCATGTCCCAGAGTGGCCTCCATTGGCACTCTAGGACATGTCAATTGCGAGAAGAGCGTACACACTGGCTTTACCATGGAACAGCTGAGCCGGTAGAGCCTAACCACACTCGTTCAGGTGGTTTACATGTTGCACGGCAAATCAACAAGAAGGATTTGAGTGTGTACGCTCTCATTGTTAACGCGCGGTAAAGCTCGTTACTGCACGATAACTCTGTAGTGTGTGCTTTCTGAGTTAAGGGTAGGCTAGTTTATAGCTATTGTCATGCTGGAAGGTGTTAATGGCTGCCAGCAAGGATGTGTTTGAACTATAGGCAATCACAGACGTTTTTAAAGCTGATGAGCATCATAACCACCCTTCATTTAGGATAAATGAAAGACTCAGTTAAGCTCCTTTGTAGCGTAAAATAGCTGAATCAATAGAAACTGCCATAAAAGGTGCTGAGTCGTGATGGAGTGCCAGGGCAAGAACTAACTCGTGGAGAATGAAATGTTTCCCTGGGGACTAGTTGCAAGTGTAGTGGATGGCACACTGATTGCGGAGCTGTGTGTATCAGATACTATGGTGGTGAGAGCAGTAGAAGAACTTGTCTTATATAGAATAAGCGGAAACCAGAGAAGCAGCTACTGGTGGCCCCTGAGAGGGAGCTCCAGGGCAGAGGAGTGGCTGGATAGACAGTTTAGAAACTTTGAGCAAGGATAAGGAAGCTCTCTGCTGTCATGTGTTCAGGGAAACAGACCTTTGAGTACATTCTTTGTAAATAAACAAGACTGCACTACTCAGATCAATTTTTTCCTTCTAACAGAAACAGCCCAGCAAGGCCCTGAATACTGACCCACTGCCTAGCTCAACAAGACACACACACACAGTCAAAAACACACAATTTTTTTTTTTTTTTTTTTTTTAAATCATCTAGATGGGGAATAATGTAGCCTGCTTTTACACAGACATACACTACTATCTGGGCCTGACTCTGGGCTGTGATAAGGACTTCTTTTGTCTGCTTTGTTCCCAAAACAGACAAATCATGATTCTTTTCAGGTTCATTTTTCTTTAGAACAGCTTTAAGTGCAGCCTCAAGTTAAACTCAGTAACTGTTTTCTTAACCAGCTTACTGTACAGCTGTCCAATCAGTTATAGATTGATCTTGATGTGGTGCTCTGTGGACTTTAATAGGGCACTAGTTTATCCATGTTTTACACATTGGGGATGGGGAGGAGGGTAGGAAAATGAAGCATAAGGAGCCCTTGCCCACACATGGTATTGGTGGCAGAGGGAGAAATAAAGCTCAGATTTGTTGTTTCAATCAGTAGAGTCTTAACTATTTGTTGTGAAAGATGAAGTAAAACAACCTAAAATATACAGCAGAAATGCACACATTATAGGTGTAATCGAGATAAACTCAGCAACATAGGGTTCTGGAGTGCACCAACCTTTGTACAGAAGAAGAGAGAGATTCTACCCACTATAGTCTGTCCAATCAGCAGTCATCGGTTCTGGACAATTTGAACTCCAGACCATAACTGATTTTTATCTTGTGATACTTCTGCTGTAATATTGTGAAACTGCTGCATTGTTTGAAACTGCTAAGCAAGGTATTACACTTGCGAATGGGCCCTGGTATATTGAATGAGGACAGACAACCTACTGGGAGTCATTTGAGGCTTACAGACCTTAGTGCTTTGAAGAAACAGAGAGCTTGTATTCATAGGAGGAGCACACTGTTTCATTGTATTTACAATGGCTTACACAAAGCCTATGCTCACATGAGTGAATAATTGTCAGATTTTAAATTAACAGTTGTGCTTCATTAGTGCAAGGCTGATGTTAATGCATCTTGTAGATGATACCTCTTATGTTCTTCTAATAATGATTTTTAGCACTAGTCTCAAAACTGGAGTAAAAGCACTCAGGATACTTTTAACCTAGAAGAAATAAGACTGCTAATGGTAAGCTGCATTTTTTAAATCTGTTTGTTTAAAATACAGACAAAGAATAGCTAATAGGATGGCAGAATGTAGATTTTTTTTATCAAGTGTTTGATTTGCGTCTTTGCATTTTATTTTTTATTTTATTTTATTTTTGCACAAATTTGATGCAGGTTGTGTAAGAAATAAGTAAAATGCTGGAGGAAGGCAGGAGAAGCCACTAATCTTTAGAGACATGCAGAATTAGGAGCTTGTCAAGATGCATCTTTCCCTAAGGTGAAACTGTCACTAAACCTACTCATTAATGTTCCAAATCTTCAAAAATAGAACCAACCTCCTCACCCCCACCTTGTATTGTGGGGGGCCTACCCGTTGCCTCTTTTGCATCACCCTGATGTATTGTTAAAGGCCTATTGACAGCCTTCACAATCCCAACTTGTGCTGTTAAATAACTAACCCCCTTCCACAACCCTATTCTGTATTGTTTAAACAGCTGCCCTGCCTAGAGTAACCAGATATCCCTATTTTATGAGGACAGTACTGATATTTGGGGCTCTGTCATATATAGGGGCCTATTACTCCCCCATCCCAGTTTTTCATACTTGCTATCTGGGCACTCTATTCCCTACATCCCCGCTAAGTATTGTTAAAGGACTACCCCTGCTCCCCGGCCCAGTTATAAAAAGCCTACATATCTTGATTATTCTGCACTCCTCAGCTAGGTGAAGGTGCTTCCTCCTCAGCCCACAACCTTTTGGGAAATGTTAGGGGTAGTTCTCTCTCCTTTCTTATACACTTTGAAATATGTTACGTGTTAACACTGTTAACTATCTTCACTGGCATTTTAACAAAAGGGGTAGTTCATAGCTATTATTTTAGGCTCTATAAAGACTTGGGTAGCCTCTCTGCACAGGTCACACCCACTTCAGTTTGAAAGTTTTCTTCCCAACCATTATAGCTAGAACCACTTTTATGAAAGCTGAGATTCCGGAGAACAATGTCAAAGCCTGCCTGCCTCCTCTAGCTAGTCTTTCATGCCTTCTATCTCCTTCAGTTCCCTCTCTCAGGCTATGTCTACACTTGTAATTTTAAGTCGACTTTAACTAAGTCAACAAAGTCGACTTAGTGAGTCTACACTTAAAATTAAAGTCGACTTAAAGGGGAACTTACAAAGTCGACCTAGAGCGTCCACACTGGACGCCTAGGTCGACTTCTAGGGGCTAGGGGGACCTTGGGCAGGTCCAAAGTGGTAGGGGGGGCACCCCTTGTGTACAATGGGGCAAAGGGGGACAGGGTCCCTGGCAGGGCATGTGGGCAGGGTGTGACGCTATCTGGATTTAGGGAAGCATTTATGATATTATTTTCTATTAATATCTCACAAATGCTATAATCCACAGGAACTATGTCATGTTTGGTATCAATAGAAAGGTAGTAAGTTGCTGGGAATGATATAGTTTGTCTAGGAATTGTATTTGTATTAGAAGTTAGAACACCAAATTCCTATCTATAACTTCTAATACAAATACAATTTCTAGACATAAACTATATAATCATTCCCAGCAACTTACTACCTTTCTATTGATACCAAACATGACATAGTTCCTATGGATTATAGCATTTATGAGATATTAATAGAAAATAATATCATAAATGCTTCCTAAATCCAAGCAGTGTCACACAGGACTCAGCCCTGCCCTGCCCTTTGGGGGACATGCCAGGCTCCCCCTGTGCCCCCCCTGGCAGGGAGGGCATTGGTGTAGTCCTGGGGTAGCCCTAAGTCGACTTAGGGCTACCCCACATCTATACTGGCTTAATTCAACTTTAAAAAGTCGAATTAAGCCTTAAATCTAATTAAATCTAGGTTTAATAAAGTCGACTTAATTTTCATTGTCGACTATTTTCCTTAAGTCGACTTAAGCAAGCTGCTTAAGTTGACTTAAGAAACCTGTAGTGTAGACGCAGGGTAAATTAAGTCGACTTAAGCAAGTTTAAGTTGACTTAATTTACAAGTGTAGACACAGCCTCAGTCACCCTAAAGGTACACTTTTCTTTTGGAAAACACGGTACAAGTATGACTTTTTACTCTAGTTTCTGGTGGTAGCAGTGAGCATATATTAAAAACCTCCAAACTTGACATGAAAGAAAATAAATTGTAGTGGTGACAGGAACATCAGTTACCACTTCTGATCATTCATAACAGGAACAGTCACTGTGGTCAAGTTCAGTTCTGGCATAAGTGGGCCATTGAACTCTATTGAAGTGAATGAGTTGTACCTGCTCCCACCAAGGATGTTGTCTCTGTGCATATGTCTACAGAGCAATCAGGAGGTATGATTGCAGCATATATAGACATGTCCATGATAACTTTGATCAAGCTGGATACCCACCCCCCACAATTGCCCTGCCCCCGCTACCTTTGGAATAGTTAAGCTTTAGTTAAGAAATAGGCTTCTAAGGGAGGTTGTGGAAGATACTCCCCATTGTTAGGAGTTTTGAAGAACAGGTTAGACAAACAATTGTCAGGATACAGGTATATTTGGTCCTGTCACATCACAGGGGGATA
Source organism: Pelusios castaneus (assembly GCA_007922175.1). NCBI lineage: Eukaryota > Metazoa > Chordata > Testudines > Pelomedusidae > Pelusios > Pelusios castaneus. The sequence continues at coordinate 3,550,356 of ML685793.1, read as the reverse complement.
GACTTGATCAGTGGTTTTCAAGCCATGGGTCATAGACCCTCAGGTACTGGGTCACAGCGCACCCTGCTTCTGCTGCTGCAAGATTGGAATGCATTGCTCAAAGATGCAATAGTTGGGTCGTGGGCATAAATGATTTTTTTTCAACTGGGTCCTGAGAAAAATAGTTTGAAAACCACTGGACTAGATGATCCCTCAAGGTCCCTTTCAGCTGTATGTTTCTGTGTGACCGAATAAGAAAAGAGAAGTTTAATTTTAACATCATTTAGTTCAAGGACGGGGTAGGATATCCTTGAGGAAATATTAGATGGTCAGAAAGATATGTGCTAAGACAGGGAGGGTAGGAGATGGATGAGGTTGGGTAAAGTTGTCAAAGCAAAGGGTTTGAAGTATACAGAAGATTAATGAGCTCCAGATATAAGTAAAGAACAAATCGAAAGCTGGTGGGCTGGAGGGGGAGTGGGTCAAAAGCTCCTGCTGAACCCTGACAATTTTTACTTTAGAGAAGTCAGCTATGTCTCTAGCAGGAAAAGGGAAGGGGCTGGAGAAGAAGGGAAATGTGGCGTCAGTGGGCATGAAAAATTTGCTATTGGTTAAAGTCATGAGCGTGGCTAAAGGCTTTGCTTTACCATTGCACTTGATTGACTTACAAGTGAACAGTCCTTACCCAGGCCTCGCACTGCTCAGGATGGGATCTTCTCTTCTCTCTCATCCTGTATCAGACAGCTGTGCTCTCACCATGCATCTGGTCATAATTCTACAATCCAGAGTCCCTTGCACTAGATTACCATGTTTAAAGCAAGCCAGCTCCCTCCTGGAGACTCTTCAATGTTGGTCAGTGGTGCAGAAGTCATTCTCTCTCCCCCAATCTTTCTTGAGAATTCTCTTTTCACTCCAGTTTATCTAGCAGCATTGTCAACTATTTCTCTAGGTTAGATGGCACTTTGTTGGGGCTCAGTGAACATAATCTGCATCATGCCTGTAGATTGTTCCACTTTGTGTCTGCCTTACAGACTCCAGGCAATGACATTTGAGTGCCAGTTCTATCTTCTTTGCACATCTGGATTTCCACTTTCCAAACATCTGTAGATGGGAGCCATTTTCTTCTGTGGCCTCTTTGATCTTTTATAAGTGAGGAATTCCTTATAGGCCTGGAAACTGATCCACTGCTGAGCAATTCATTGAGAGTGGCCTATTCATTTTACTCACAGAATTATTTAGTTAAACTTGCCTTCCGTATATCTTTGCCCTTAATCCAGCCATGCTGAAGTTCTCTGCTAGTTCCTTCTGTAGAACAGCTAAGTTGTTCTGCCACCTGATAGTATTTTAGTTCATATTCACATCCAAGTGGGAAGAAATGATCCATTCCCTCTGCTTCATTCAAAGAACTTGAAATGCTAATCTTATGCCAATCAATACTTATTACTGAAGAACCCTTCTCACCACTTGGACTCTTACCCATGGCTTGGATTTCCTAGTTGAAATATTTAAAATGAAAACTAAAATCTCTGCAACCCTGACACCTTCAGTGCTCTGTTGCTGTAATAACTATTTGTATATCTTGTTACCTCACAATTGAAAAATAGTTAATCTAAATAAGGGGTCTGCAGCCTATGGCTCCGGAGCCGCATGTGGCTCTTTGGCTGCCCCCTTGTCGCTCCAGGCTCCGGGCCCCCGCTGCCATTGGGGAACCCTGCAGGTGGCCTGCACCAGGCTCTGGGCTTCACCCCTCCCTGCCTTCCCCTGTCACTGAGGGACCCTGCAGGGAGCCTGCTCCTGGTTACTGGCTTCCATCCCACCAGGGGACCCTGCAGAAGGCACCCTGGCCCAGCTCCCCCCACCAAGCGGCTACACCCATTGAGGGTCTCAAAACACTTGGTTATCGAATGAATTTTTTTAAAATGGCTCTTCTTATCTTTTGAGTGGCCAACCCCTGATGAATAACTAGAAAGAGGAAACAGCAGTACAGTGCTTAGAGAATCGTTATCTTTGAACAGTGAGACCAAGCGCTCTGATTTATTTGGAAGAGTATTTTTTACTCGCATTGGAAGACGGTCACTGGACTCCACTTAAAAGTAATGTTTTTTAAAAGCAAAGATTTTATGGATTCAATGGAGTAAACGTTCCCCTTTCCAAAGGGAAAACCTATAGCATGAAGATATGCTAATAGAAAATCCTTTACTTCTCTTAAGGTTTATCAAATCCCAGTCACTCAACCAATCATAATATAGTGCTGCAAAAAGAAAATGTTTATTACATGGCAGCAACAGACTACTTATCAGGGTGATAGGATATTAGGGTCTGAAATTGACCCTAATTAACTTTAATTCTCTGATGTTGCCCCCCACACCAAATACAAACTTTTGACTTTTGCCTCTTATTGACTACAAAAGTGACTTGGATGAAAAGGGATTTGACACTCGCAATATAATTTTCCTCTTCCTTGCTTCTAATAGATTAATGGCACCATTAGAGAATCAGACATGGATTTTAAATGAAGTCTTTTATTAAATACTTCGATGAGAATTGGGAAGGGCCCAGTTAGCCAAAACGATACAAATTTCTCATGAATAGCAGCAGCAAGAGAAAAGACCCTGGGATTAGTGGCCTAAAGTAAGTATGATTATCCACTTCTTTGTTTGAAAACACAGCTCAAAGGGCCAGATTTTCAAAGGCATTTAGGCCTTGCTCCACTCAGCACTCAAGTTGATGTAGAAGCCCAAGTCCATTCTCGAAGGTGACTTGGGCACAAAAGTCTCATTCAAAGTCACTTTTGGAAATGAGATTTGGACTCCTAACATGGTAAACAGTGTAGTTGCAGCTGTGTCAGTCCCAGGATGATAGAGACACCAGCTGGGTGAGGTAATATCTTTTATTGGATGAAATGAAGTCTCATTCAGTTTGAAAACACATAGAAAACAACTGAAGTTGTCTAATAAAAGATATTACCTCACCCACCTGATCTCTCTAATATCTTGGGACCGACACAGCTACAGCTACACTGTCTGCAACACAGGCCACACACAAAGCCAGCCAGGAGCTGAGCTATATGGGAAGAGGTGGTTCACTGGAGTTGACTGTGAAATAGGAAACTGGCTATTGTTTTGGTGGAGCTGTGAATGTGTGGGAGTGGAGTCAGTTAGGAAAGGCAGCAGAAAGCCAAGGATAGCCTGAGAAACCCTTGTAGCATATGAGAGAGAGCTCTGAGTGCTGCTTGGGGAAAAAAAGGCTTAGAATTTTGAGCAGGGAAACTCTCCAGCTGTTTGAATCGTCCTGCGTTTAGGGAAATAGGACTTTGTACATTCTTTCTTTATCAATAAGAAAGGATTGAATCAAAGGTACATGCTTCCATCATCTATTTTTTTTTTTCTATGGACAGAAAGAGTCAGCAAACCCTGAACATTGGCTAGTAGCTGGAGTCAAAAGGGATAACACCGCTAGTCTGATCCCAGGTGGAAGAGGATTTCTGTGGGGGTCTAAATATTAATTTAGTGTTTTCATTATTCTTTATGGTTAAGTCGGCTCAGGCCAGGAAACTGTATGTTTCCTACTTGCAAGACATGTTTTCATGGGTTTGTGATATTGATGCATAATTTAATTCAGCAAGAAATCTAGTAGTAGGGAATGAGACTGAAGCATCTGGGACAGGGCATGTGTTCAGTGACAGAAGGAGGATTGAGTGAAAGCTGAGTCTTACAATACTCCAGGCAAACAATGAGGTAACTAGAGAGGCTTGGGACAGAAGCTGCCCATATCCCTTTTGGTTGTACTCCATGTGAATACAAACATAGCTAGGGTTATTTTGTTTCCTTTTCAGATAGCCTATCTGGCAGTGCTGTCCTTTAGAAAGGGCTCCTGTATAAAAGGTGAACTTATTTATCATCTGTAACTGAAGATTTCCAGTGTTATGACATTTTTCCATTATTTTCCTTTAGGCCCTATCAATCCACTATGTGCCACTGTGTTTTTTCTACCCAGCTCATGATGTGCTCATCTGACCCATTTACAGCAAATACAGCTGAGGAGTATCCACGGAACAACATTCCCCTCTCCCTTGACTCCATCATGTATCTGCTATGCATAATCATCCACATCTGCACTGTTACTTGCCCACCTACTCCTAATCTCTTTTGGATGAGTGCTTTTTGGGATAATCCAGGCAGCTACCCCACAGTAGGTCAGCATAGCCCCCATATGACATGCAACATGCTTAAGGCAGTGTGGTGAGGCAATAGTGCCCTGATGTAGTTACAAATGCTATTAAAGACTATAGTGCAGACCAGAACGTAGGCTTAGTTCCAGCAATATTGAATTTGAACACAGGCATCACCTTTGTGTTATGATAGGTGCCTGATAATGTCCTGCAACTTGGAAGTGACTTTGTGAGCTTCCCAGTGAAATCCTGGCTCTGCTGAAATTGATGGCAAAACTCTTATTGATTCCAATGGGACCAGGATTTCACTCTTCAGCTTTAAACAGATGTCATGCACACGCACACCTTTTCAAAAACAGATGTCTGTGTGGTGCTTGTGAAAGGTTTCTGCATGTCCTTCTATATGATCTTTCTTCCAGGGACTAAAACTCACTTCATCTATGAAACAAGAAACTATTCTACAATTTATTATTAAATTCATTTCCCCACTTTTCCAGCACTGGTTTGCTTCAGTCCTTTATAAAAGGACTTCATTACCACCAGACTGTTTGCTTGCACGGCTATGCCCTTCAATAGGCATGAGTCCTTTTTCTTGTGACCACGTCTTCCCTTTGAAAAGTGCTTACTTTGTGTGAATGGAAATTATTCATTTCCTAAATCCTTAGCCTAATGGAAGTCTGTCCCAACCCTCACTTCCAATGAATTCCCTCTCATAGAAGCCAGTAGAGCAGACATGCAAAACAGGCTTACTTAAAATGAAAACAACAAATCCTAAAATGCTGCATGCTTTGCTTTATAGTGAATTGATCGGAGAACATGGTATAAACGGGTTTTACAATATAAGAAACGATGCAATTGGTGACATAACTATCAATTTTCAAAATGATCTGCAGCATACAAATGGATTATGAAAGCTAAATGTGCAGTGAGAGCACCAGAATTACTCCTAAATAATAGATTCATAATGTTATGTAATGTAAACTTCCTATTTTTTTTTTTTTAATCGCAGTTCCATTGTTTTCCCCCCCTTCTTTTCCTATTCTCCATTTCCCCTTTCATATTCAGATGAGCCTTCAGGGATTTTCATCATTTTTTTTTTTTCTTTCAAACTAACATTTCTGGGTTTTTTAAATGTTGGTTGTTAATGTTCATCTTATTGTTTTTCTGTGTGTGCAGATCATAATAAAACGCATCAGAATCTGGAGACATTTATGACAGTTTGATATTCTTGTCTGATATTCAGTTAACTTTCAATGTAACATTTCAGAGCAAGAATCAGTTTTTTTTCAGTTTAGGTATCATTGATTCACTTCCCACCCTCTAAAATCCCTGAGTACTTCTTCCTACCCTTCTGTCTTTGTTTACAGTACAATTTCCTACTAATAAGCTTTACAATCTGTTCAGTGAGTCCAATAGTAGGGTCATCCAGCCCTTGAGTCAGCTCCTTCAGAAGAGTCCAGCAGTGATTTCCAAATTTCATACAAAAAATCAGCAGTTCATCTCTCTCCAAAGCTGTATGTTTATCCCTGTTTAGATCTCCACAAAGTTATTAGTATGTGTGGATATCTCTAGAGTCCAACACAGGATTAGACATTTTCCGTCAACAGGAAGCCACACGCTGATTCCATTATCCAGTTGCAAAAGTATAAACACAAGGAAGATATGTTAATTTCAAAGCACTGAGTCCAATCCTGCAGCCCTTACTGGACAGACACAGAGCAACGTTCCATTGGGCTCCAATTGATGGACATGTTGCCCAACAATGCAGTCAGCTGGCTCTCTTTTTGAATGTCAGTAACCTTGGGTTTTAATTTGGAACAAACATGCCAGGCAAAGCTGGAGTAGTAACACGCTCTAGGTATGATGCAACTGATCAACTGCATCTCTTACATTTCAAATGCATCAAAAATTTTCTTATGGTCCAAAAACTTCCTGCTACACTGATCACTCACACTTTCTTCCCCACTCCTAGTCCTTCCCTGCTTGTCCCTATCAGTTGAAACAGACTTATTTCACTTTTTCATCTTTTAAAAATATTTTTGTTCTCTTCAAGGCATGTTTCTGTTTGCCCCTATTTTCACTGTCATTGTGTTGCCTCATTTCCCCTCTCTTCTCTAATCTTTCTTTGCTATTGCCTTTTAGTCCTCCTTCGTCCATTGGCCCTCTCCAATCCACTTTCCCTTTCCCTCTAGGTCTTCTTGCTTCACCTTTTCTTCTCTCTCTATGCCGTAAGCCTCTGAACAGAGCCGGAGGATTAGTCTTTTCACCTCAAAGTAAATGATGTGTTTAAATGATTTTGCCAAAATTGCAGCTATTGGTGGCTGCTGGTTAGAAGGCCCCTCAGCACTGGTATGATGTTTGTTATTCCTGGTCCTAAGCTATGCTGCATGGTACGGAAGGGAGCTGCTTTGTTCAGATAGAACACCTGTTGATGATGATTTGAGCTATTCAGGGAATCAGAATGTTTCTACTTCCAAAGCAATAGCTGTGTAAAATCTAGTTCAACAAAACAAACAAGGAGTTAGTCTTTAAAAGTGCCACCTTGTATGGTTTCTGCTGTGGCTCTGGCTAGTAAAGCGTATGTTGCAGATTCATTCCTTGTATTTAACAGGAAACCTCAATTTCCTATTCTCCTACCCCTTTCAGAAACACCCAACACACACAGCAGTTCTGAAGTCCAGAACTCATAACTTTTTCCATCCCATGTCCCTTAGGTTGCATGGCATAGGAGCTGTATTGCCAACTCCAAGCATTCAAAACTCAAGAGTCCAATCCAAAAGACTCATAAGATTAGTTTAGATGTCAGGGGATTAAAAAACAAACTTTGTCTTCCACTTTTTTAAGCCTTTGGGGCACAATTGAGTTATTCTCTAGCATTTCTATGCAACGATGAGGATGAGAGACTTGTATATAATTTTTTAATGAAATCTGAGATTCATTCCAAGTCCCATGGCTCCAGGAGCTGGGGCTTTAAGAAGAAGAGCAAATATTGCATGCCTCTTGATAAAATCTCAGGAGTTTTTAATACTCTGAGTTTGAAGGAGGATGGATTAAAAAGTCTCACACACAGTCATGGGCCTTGAGTTGGGTAGGGACAATCAAAGGGCTTTTCAGGCTACCCTCTCCACCCTACTGGTGAGGCTGATCTGACTCTGCACAAAATACAAATGAAAAGTGTGCTTTGGAGGGAGCAAAAATAAGTGTGAATTTAGATCACCAGACCCATTTTCTTCCATGCTTTTCTTATTTCAGTTCATGCTGCTGCAATTTCCCTGGAATTTTTCTGTTTTGTGGCCTAATCCAAAGCCCAGTGGAGTCAGTGAGAGTCTTTCCATTGATTTTCAGTGGATTTTGGATAAGATGCTAAGTGGGGAGGCTTGCAGTTAGTTCTACTTTAAAAGGAAATGTTATTAATTAAAACCAGCTCTGTCCCTGAGTTCCTGGATGACTGACAGGAAGAGAAGGATTTTTTCATAATGATATGATAAATCATGTATCTGCAACTTTCCTGCATACATTACTAATGAAAGTCACAAGTTGTCAGGGAGTTGGGGTGGTTTTGTCTTATTTACAAATGTAATGAGTAGGATTGGGATGCTGCATATCTGAGTGGGACACTTTAGTATAGACCCAAACTATTTAGAAATGGGGGGTTAGATGACACACAAGTCCCTTCCAAATTCAATCCTAATATCTTTGGCTGCTGTAGATTTGCAGCACTGGGTGACACTGTGCATGCTTTATTTAAGTGATGATAAGACAAGACAAACAATGTGTTTCACAAACGGCTGAAAATGTGACCTTATTTCCACTACAGTCTCCCTCTCATCCACTTTACTTGACCTGCTTGCATGGGTCAAACACAGGTTTTAAAATGAACTGTGAGTGCCACCAAAATAAAACCATTTCTGAGACTAGAGGTGTAATAGATATTTTGCTGTCATCTGTGATGACTTCTCAGAAGACTCTGGCCCCCCATTAGCCCTCCTGGGAATGGGACACTGCAGGATCAGAAACATTAATATGGCTAAACCAAAAAGGCATTCAGGGTGCAATTGACAGCCAGAGGGAATAAGGCCACAGTCCCATAGCATGGTTTGCCCCTATACAGATAAACAGGGTTTGAGGGTTTGTTTGTTTTTTAATACCCAAAGGTACCAGGTTAGCAGCTGTTCAGATTCTATCTTCTCGCTAATGTTAATGGTATTTGCGTAAGCATATAAAACAGAAGTCTGTAACTTGGGTCTCCCAAGCTGCATGCAGCTCTCTCAATGTGTCTGGCTCAGTGGAATGTTTGGCAAATGGCCGAACACATTGTGATTGTATCATCTGTTGGCATCTTTTGTGTGTGCAGCCAGCTGCTGAGATGCACTTCTTTTTGCAGCAAAATAAAGCAAACAAACAGCCTCAAAGCAAAAGAACTTTACTCTGCACATTAAAATACTGTACTGATTTGTTTAGCCTTTCAATTCATTGATAGAAAACCTCAGACTCTAGCTACATTGTTAAAAATGATACTGCAATTCTGCTGGCCCTAATGTGTCTGTTCCATGCACAGGTGTAAGACAGATGGTGGAAATAAGTGGTATTGGGGCAAACCAAGAGAAGTTCCAAACCCTTGATGTGAACAGAGCATGGGTGGGAATGCAGTGCTTTGACTCTAGCTTTTGGTTTTAGGTGCAATGAATATGATCTTAACCAGCACCTAGTTTAGAGTATTCACCTCACAATGCACCATTTGTTACAGCTGGGCCAGCTGCCAATCTCAGTTTAGAAGATAACCAGGCATCGGTAGGTATGGAAACTGAGTTGCTGTTTACCTGCCATCAAGTCTCAGCTATGGATGTTCTGCAGCTACTCTGCTGCAGCTGACAATACAGCTATCTGGACTTTTGTTAATGACAGAAATAGGACTGCCATAAGGTCCTCTCTATCCTCTTTTATCATACAAACTACAGCCACCCCATCACTGTCTACATATAGGCCAGATCTTGCTTTTGTTAAGTCAAAAAAAATAGTTTTACACATGGTTTTGATTAGCTGATTCTAGAGGCGTCTGAATGCAACTTGCTGAAGATAATTACATGCATAAGTGAGCAAAGGGTGTCTTATGCATTGGAGCTGCTGGTTATGGACAATGAAGTTCCCAGCTAGAATTTCAGTTGTGATCATACACAAGATATACAGGCAGGGAATGAGCTGGGGAAAGGTGTAGTTGAAGATGTAACTTTTCAAAATGGCTTCTGATTTTAAATGCCCATCAAGAAAGATTCCATCAAATAAAGCTCCAGATAAATCCTTTGAGAGAAGTAAACCTCTTTGCTCATCTGTAGCATTATAGGAGGCTAAAAAGGAAAAATCCTTTTATAAACTATTGCCCTGTGAAGCATAATGTCTTAGGGTGCATCTACACTTACAAACTAAGTCGACTTAAGCCTGCTTAAATTGACTAAATTTAATCTGCATCTACATTATTTCCTTAAGTCAACTTAAACTACTGCTTAAGTCGACTTAAGGAAATTTAAAGTCGACTTTATTAAACCTGGTTTAAGTAGACTTTACTGGCTAAGTTGACTTTATTAAGTCAACTTAGCCAGTGTGGACGCAGATTAGCCCTAAATCAACTTTAAATTGACTTAAAAGGCCCCATGGCTCCCCCACTGCCCTCCCTGCTAGGATGGCTGGCACAGCCAGAGCCTGGCGTGCCCACCCCCAGGGCAGGACACAGCCCTGCCCACCCCAATCCTATGTCCTGCCCCTGTCCTGCTCAGCTCCCATTGTACCCTGGGCAAAGGCTGAGCCCCCTGGCACTTTGGAAGTGGTGTCCCCCCTGCCACCATGGACCAGTCTCAGGTCCACCTATCCCCTAGAAGTCGACTTAAGCATCCAGTGTGGATGCTCTAAGTCAATTTGGCAAGGTCCCCTTGAAGTCAACTTAATTTTATAGTGTAGACCTGCTAAGTCGACTTATTTGGCTAAGTGTAGACATAGCCTCAGAGCTATAGGCACCGATCCAAATCCATTGGGTTGCTCCAGCAGTGCAAAGCAGTCTTAAAGCCTTTAAGTATTGCCCCTGAGTTGTTAGTAAATCCTTGGGGATTCCCCCTGCACATGGGAAACTCTGAGTCAAGTAGAGCTGCCTTAGTTGCTTTTACACTGACCTCACCTGGCCCACATTCTTGTAATGGAGAAGAGGAAAGGGCAATGCAGTTGGTGTTTCCTTACACTTTGTAGATCCCAGCTGTGTAACAACTTCTCAGGAATGGATCATAACCTAGAAGCTCTAGAAAAAGATAGACTGGATCTCTGTACTAAGGCCAGAAAAGTGGCTTTAAAGTACCTGTGATGGGTCTTATTCCCATCACCTGTTAGACAAAGGATTACAAACTAATTAGTGCACCAGTGATTGATTGCCTTGTGGTCAGAAGGGACTGAGTTAGGTAAAGATTATTTGGTAGCTAGGTCTTATAAGAAACTGGGGAGAAAGCAGAAGAGAGAGGCTGCAAAAAAGAAAGCTTTCTGCTACAGTGAGAAATTCATAGGGAGTAGGTCTGGCTTCAATAGATGGGGAAGCTCTAACATTTGCTTAAATAGGTAAGGAGCTAAGTAGGAGGATCTATGGGAAGCAAGTTAAGTTTCTGTAGGGGAGGCCCTGAGGTAGGCTCAGTAACAGTAGACCCTGAGAGAGGAGAAGATTTCAGTAGAGAAGGAAGAAGTTAAGGACCTGAGACTCAAAGGGAGGCTGTGTTAAGCACAGACTAGAGAAGGTGTACAAGGTAGTTTGGAAAACAGCAGCATGTCTGAAGAAACAGACCTAGCTATTTAATATTGGGGTCCTGGGCTGAAAACATAAATGATATTGAGCCAGGGAATAACTGAAGACTCACCTCAAAGGAGGGGTCAAGGAACAGCCAAAGTGATAGAGCTGAAGGCTCTTTGATGTTGGAGCTTTCTTGTGAACTCTCAGTTGGACCTTCTTCTTACCTTGGAAAGAGACTGAACTTTATGTGACTTCGCTGGAGGACAGAGCCATGGAAGACCCAGTGAGAAGCAGCTGACCTTCAGGAGCCACTGAAGATGAAGTGCCCTTATAGCATTGTGCCCTGACATTGGTGACTGTCCTAGGTGAGAGCCCTGTGTTATAGAATTTTTGCCACTTAACCCTCTCCTAATGCTTAGCTATGCTCAGCACAGTGCAGCTGAACTAGAGGTGCTATCCGACAGCCTTACTCTTTGTAAGCTTTCTGTTTCTAGAGTTCAGTGCTCTTCTTTGTTTCATTATAAAGGCCCAGGGTGAAATACTGGCTCTTAAGTTAGTGGAGCCAGAACTTCACCCCCATTGTTCCTCTGAAGTAGCTCTAGAGCAGTGGTGGGCAAACTGCGGCTCCGGAGCCGCATGCGGCTCTTCAGCCCCCCTGTTGTGGCTCCCTTGAGCCTTGTTCCCTCTAAGCGCAGACTCCTGCTGCGGCCGGGCTGGGGAGATTCAAATCTCCCGCCCTGAGCATGCTGAGAGAGAGCGTGCTCAGGGTGGGAGCGGCCTGGCCGAGAAGCAGCTCTGCCGGCCATCACTGCAACTGCGAGCCTCCGGCCAGGTAAGGGGGCTGGGAAGGGGCTGGAGGGAGGCCTGGAGAGGGGTGGGGGGGACAAGGAGAGTGGCTGGGTTACAGGGGTGGGGGGGACAAGGAGTGGCTGGGTTAGAGGCCTTCCTTTCCCTTCTCTTCCCTCCTTTCCCTTCTCTTCCCTCCTTTCCCTTCTCTTCCCTCCTTTCCCTGCTTTCCTTTCTCTCCCTTCTCTTCCCTCCTTTCTCTTCTCTGCCTTCCTTTCCCTTCTTTGCCTTCCTTTGTTCACATTAGTGTTTGTCAGTCGTTGTCATGATTTAATTTTCTGTAAATTGTAAGGAACTTAAGTTTATCAATAAATAATATCGTTATTAAGTATGTTATCAAGTTTTATTCAATGTACCTATACTTTAACTAAGACTTAAAACTTCAAGTAAAGTTTATTAAGTTAATTTTAGGAAACGTTGTGGAGTGAAAGAAGATGTAGTGTCGAGAATTGAGAAAGGTATGTTGAGATGGTTAGGAATACCCTTATTAAGTTAATAACAATGTACCTTCCTATATATTTTAAGTTTAAAAAATTTGGCTCTCAAAAGAAATTTCAATTGCTGTTTTGTTGATATTTGGCTCAGTTGACTAATAAGTTTGCCCACCACTGCTCTAGAGTATATCAAAATCTATCTTTGTGAACTGTTTTTGTCAAATTTAATTATTTCTAATGTAAATGTTCAACTTAATTCTGTTGATCTGTTGTCCTAGGAGGTGCTAGTAAGTTCTGCAGTTATTGTGAATTAATAAAGTGCCTTATGTAGACTTTTTTGCTTTTGAGGGCTCAGTTTTAGAGAATACTTTCTGGTTTCTTTACTGTAGAAAACTGAAGGAGATGTAATTGAGGGAACTGAGTTTCAGCTTTCAAGGAAAAAACTACACTATCAAATAACTTTGTCAAGCCGCCTTTTAGCACTATAAATGAAAGTGGATCAAATGTGTTTTTAAGAAAGTGTCTATAGCAAACACTTCAGCTGACACTGAAATGCACTCTGCTCTGGGTTGGAATATGGCAGTCATTTAACAGTGCACACAGCAACACAAAACAAATAAGTTTTGAGATAGGCAGTGCTTAAGAATACCATATCCATGGAAACATAAAGGGCAATGCATGGTGGCAGAAACTCATTGTAATGGGTCTTATCCAAGAGAAGAAGCAGTCTTCTATAATAAATTTATAAAGAGGGTCCTTTGTTGAAACCACTGGACTCAGACAAGAACATGTATTTGTCTCTAACTACAAGACTACTTAATGCAGTTCGTGCTACCTTGAGTGACTGGATCTCTTTAAGTCCTCTGTTGGACCAAGAAATCAAGGCATGTTGACTGCCGTACCGCCCATGCTGTGATTTGACCAAGACAGTGGGTCTACTACCCCTGCTCTCGGAAGAACTAATCTAAAACATGCTGATTCAGTTGTGAACACAGCCCTTGTCTGTCTGGGCAATGTCTCAGAAGAACAAAGCTGTGAAGCTGTTTACAAGACAGAAAGCAGTAAAAAGGCTTCCTTCAGTTCCATTGTCACCAGTGAGCTGACAAGTGCGATCAAAGAATGAATGTCTTGGAGGGAAGAAAAAGGTGAAACGAGACCCTTGAATCACCACAAATGCTCAGGAGCATAATTTTAAGTCTTGCCCAAAACTGAACAGTTCTGCCACCATGGTGCCTCTTAATACTATGCAGTGGGTTTGCATTAGTAGCAGACTCAGAAGAAAGAGGGGTGCTCTATGATTATCTAAATGTCCTTGTATTGCCTGCAGGAGATAAGACTCCATCCAGGCATCCAACCTGCTCAGTGTATGAGGTTTGAAGAGCTCATAGCACCAAATGGTATAGTCATAGCAAATCTTGTTAGCTGGAGGATATCATAGAAACCTAGAAAATTAGGATTGGAAGGACCTCAGGGGCCCCCACAGGCCAATTGATCCTCCCCTTCTCTCTCTCTCTCTCTCCCCTGAGACAGTCCTGTTCTCTCTGGAACTTTGCTTCAGGTAGTTTGAAAGTCGCTATAAAATACACCCCCCTCCCACCCCCTGTCTTCTCTTCTGAAGATTAAACAAGCCTAATTCTCTGTCTCTCCTCATAAATCATGTATTCCAGTCCCCTAATCATTTTTGTTGCCCTCTCCTAGACTTCCTCCAGTTTGTCCACATTCTTTCTGTAGTGGGGGGGCTCAAAACTGGAACACAATATATGTGCTATGAATCCATCTTGCTTTTCCACGTGTATATTAGTGTGATTATTAATCGTGACTCATTCTTCTTGTTTAATTTAAATCCTCTAGAGCACTTGAAGTATTTAATATCATCTAACATTGTTCTAGTTTCATAACTTCATTTGTCCAGAGCTACTGTTTGTGATAGAACTTCTTATTTTGTTTGGAACATTTTAAAATTCTCCTAACAAAAGGATATAAATTCATCATAGAAATGGGCCCCTTGTTCCCGCAAAATAAAACTGATAGGCGCATTAGCACAAACCATGAGTGGGACTCGAACTTGTACTAGGACTGAGAAAGCTGATTGTTTTGCTTTTTGTCATTTCTTTACTTGCGCATTTCCTTAGTTTCATCTGGGACTGAAATCGCATGAGAAATAATATCATCCAACTGTTTTGGACCTATGGAGAATACTGGCTTCTAGCTCAAGCACTTTGACGCCAGATATTTTTATATTGCAATAATGCCCCATGGCGCTATACAGAAATTGTACTAAGAGACTAAGTTCTTTTTGGAGAAGGAATGGGCTAAATAGACAAGTTAGCCTAGTTCTGAGGGAATGGGGTCAACAGGCAAGTGAAGTATCTGAGACAATGATCTCAGGCCTGTGGGTTGTTAGTTCCATGTAAATCTGTTAATATGTAACCCTTCTCTCTTCTTATATGGACTGCTGCTCTAATCTAAACACCCCCCATCACCATTTTACTAACTTCCTTCAACCCGTCCTCTTCTATACAGCAAGCCCCCCTTCTCTCTCAGCCCTCCCCCTTAAACCATGCTCCTGCCCTCAAAAAAACCATAGGGATGAGTGTGAGAACCAAAAAAAGAAAAGGGCACCTTCTGGCGGTCAGCCTGAATCCGTATGCAAAGAAGGGGGTAGGGCAGTGGCCCTGCTTCTGAATGGCTCTCCCCTGCAGTCTGACAGGAATTAGACCGGACTGGGCTAGAAGCCTCCAAATAATAAATCTGTGGAAATTATGGCAGTACAGACTAAGTGAACTTCCCCACCTGCTTAGATTTGCCCACCACTGGGACCTTGAACCAGCCCCTGACTCGAGCCATACCTTTCTTAAGGACCAAAAAGCCTCACTTCGCCAGTCCTTCCAATATTCTGGGAAAGTGAAGTGAGGAATGGCAGATCAGTCACGCGCTGTAGAACACACAGCTTAATTATCTAAAGAGGTATTAAAATCCTCCATTACCGTACTCCTCTGTGGACAAGCCAGCAGCTTTGAAAAATACTCAGTTAACATACTTGCTTCCAGGGCAACATAAATATTACAAAGATTAATCCTTTTCCAAGAGCAATCTAGCTGCAATAAACTATCTGTTCTTCAGGTCAGCCACTTCAATTGCTTCAGCAAGAGAGCTGCCTACAAGTGCACACACACTGGATGTCTGAGAGAAAAAGGGGTGAGAGAAACTCAGCCTCTTCAATTCCATTATACACATTTACTTGTTGAACCGACAGGATGCTTAGCTCTCTGTGGATCTCAATGGGGAAAGTAATCTTAAATATGCTGTTATGAAATTGTCTTTTGGGGGGGAAAAAGCAAATTTCCAGCTGCTTTATTGCAAGAGACCCACCCTTTTAATTTCTTGGAGGATAGTACACTCCTTGTTCCTTCCAGCTAGAAATATTAATAGCCTCTTTCATCTTCATAAATAAAATCCAACCATCTACAACCATAAGCACCTTAATCTTGCTGTGGTTTGTTAGTGGTTGTACTGGATGTCCACAGATGTGTAGTGTCAGTATTCATTACACTAACTCATTATTATCAAACAGAACAAGGAAACAAAACCATAAAACAACACACAGCTGCAACATAGATGCTTGATTTCCCTCCTCACCCTTGCACAGCATCTCATCACACTTTATTGGAGCCATGTTATTATCAGTCAGGGGCTTGAATACCGAGGGATGGGTATTCACAGGGTAAAAGATTAAAGGGAAGAAATGAATCTAGGTTTCAGTTTTTCTATCATTCATGTATGGTCACGCTTTGCACCTCTTTCCCAGTGTGAGCATGAGTCTAGATATGAAGTTGGATTTGTGTTCAGACAAATTTGATTGCAACATCCTATCTGAATTAATATCAAATGTTTAAAATGACTGCCCTGTTCACCTGAAGGGTCATGTTATTACCTCTCTTCCCCACTCCCTTGTGTCCTTCTCACTGGGTGCAGACTAGTATTGGTTGAAAAACTTTGAAATTCAAAAATTTGTGGTAGAAGAAAAAAAACGAACTCGAACAAAAAGGTTGAGAAAGAAGGTTCCCATTTCTTCGCCAGTTTTTCTTCCTGGTGCCAAGCTACTTCCTCCCCACTTGTCCCTAACTATGAGGTGGGTCCTCTTCCATTTTGTTTGATTTCCTTCATCCTTACCCTGATGCTCTAAGTCTTTCCCATTTCTTTGCCCAGCTTTTTCCTTCAGTCTTCTCTATTCCATGGTAATACTCTCCATCTGGATTGGTGGTAGCCTATCAGTCAAGCACTCATGATAGATAGGTGGCACCAGACTAGACTGATAAAGAACAATTGATCACATCTGTAGTGGATTTCGGATCTTTCTTTGTCATGTTTGCCATTAATTACTGCCTATATTTGTTTTTCAATCAGTTTTGCTTTCAAGGTTTATCTCTTTGTTTGCTGTAATGAAACCTTGATAGTAGAGCTGATATGTTTCTGGATGGAGAGAAATTCCTGGCCCTTTCTTCCTATGCTATGTAGACCTCCCGGGCACAATCCTTTTAAAAAACTTTGTATTGTCAAAAGCTGATGGACCTTAGCCTAGGGTTCTGGATCCACCTTTTAGGTTTCACCCTGTACCACTGAGTTTCAGTGGGAGCAAGACCAAGTCTTTTCTTAGGAAATGGGCTGTGTGGCATATGGTGGGGCTGGGGGCACAGACTCCAGGCAGGCACTGGGCTGGCCCTTTACAAGATGCAGGAGGTGGGGGAACACAGAAGGATCTGAAGGGTCTGTGCTCCTCCTGCATCATGAAGGGCTGGCCTGGGGGGTGGGGGAAGGGTGTGGTGCCAGACTAGTGCAGGGAAGTGCTGGGTGGGGTACCAGGCCAGGCTGGCCTTTTGCAGGGGATGCAGGAGGTGCTGAGGGATGCCCCTCAGTGCCCACCCTATACATCACGAAGGGCTGAGTCAACCCCATTCCCTCCTCTCCTCCTCTTGGGGTGCGGGGTGGTGGTGTGAGGCTGCCCTGTCTCAGCTGGTGTCAGGCTTTAGGACTGCTGCAGTGGGACCAGTGGGCACTGCACACTGGCTAAGTGCAGGGGGCATTTGTGCTGCCCCAGCCTCAGGCAAGTGGGGCATAGGGCAGGTGAGGTACAGGGAGGGGGAGCACAAATGTGGGCTTGTCCCCCAGGCACTGGAGCCCTTGGTACACCACTCTGTGTGTGCTGGTGATCTTCACGGGGCTGGATGGTAGGAGAGTTCTTACCATCAGATCTGCACTGGCTGCCAACATTGCATGTAACCTGTGCCCTTGATCCACAAAGAGGAGGGCAAAAATGTTGTGAGTTGATCCCTGTAGCAGCAGATGCACTGGCCTCATCCTCAGTCCCCAGGGAACAACGACAGTCAGGGAACTCCCATAGCATAGGGCTTCATCACACCAGCCATGAATATCTGCTGAGTGCCCTGCCCAAAATCCTGGCTTCACCTCTGTGTAGTAGAACCACACTGTGGCAGCAGTGGGGGGCCCTTTGTACTGCTGAGGAAGGAGCTGAAAAAAGTAGAAAAATATTGCTCGCAGCTTGTTCCACTACATGACTTGTGCCTTATACCCAGGCTTCAATACCATTAACTAAGCAATAAACTTCTGATCCCCAGAACATGTCTAGCATTTCCGCTAAGAGGTCACCTATTATACTAACTGCTTTCTAAATAGCCTGCCTTTGGATACATACCACTGTTCCTGGGGAGAGTAAGAGTGTAATCCTGGGCTGTTGGGAGACTTTCCTCCCTCCAAATTAGATATGGGCCAAATCAAGCACCTGAATCCAAATCCATTCAAATGGTGGTGGAGGCTGGGTGTTCAGATTTCATTCCCTTTCTGTTTTGGCTCTGGGTCAGATCCCAGACTAGAAGGAGCCTCTCTTCTTGTTCCAGTTTTTTTATGTGACTGCAGCCTAGTTAGACCACCTTGTAAGATCTTAGTATCATGAGACCTCTACTGGAGCCCTGATTTGGTCTTCAACCCAAATGATAGGCTTATGAATGTGGGCTAGTACCAAACCTACCCAGCCCATCTCTAGCTGAGACATGGAAAGGCCTCTGGACTGGACAACTGCTTTTGAAATCTGAGCGTTTCTCTTCCATAAGGGAGCTACAGTAATTTTGTCTTTTCCTTGTCAAGAAGTTCCTGCCTCCATTACACTGTATCTTTCTTTTATCTGCCATAGAAGTGGGGCTGGATGCCCAAACACTAAGTGGAGCTTATTCTAAACTGTGGTGTTAGATTTTTGCTTCCTTTTCAGCTTGGAGTCCTAGTCAGAAACCTGTGTTAGAAATGTTTCCATGGGCAAATCAGAAAGCATTTCTTTGAAAAACAGAATCTAACTCCAGTTAGTTCAATGAAAAACTAAAGGGTGGGCAGTTTACAGAGCACACAGATGAAACAATCACATCCACACATGTCAAGTGCATTTTCCAAGTGGAGCATGGGATTGTAGCCACACGACTAATAGGAACTGCACAGCCAAATCCCTGCACGCTGCTTTGGTAACACAGTGGCACATGTTTAAGATCTGTAGATTGAGTTGACATGGACTCTTCTCTTCAGTGTTTCTACCAACTCCTTCCTTAATGTCTTTATTGAAACACCAGGTACTTGTCCCTTTCATTTTTGTTCAAAGCCCATGGTGTTGTATATTGAATTAAAGAAGTCTGAAAATCAAATGGCTGGAGATATGCGAGATGGGGGGCATCCACTCAGTTTACTACAGCTGCCACACAGTTTTCAGCAGAGATTTCTTCACTCAGTAAATAAATCACCTTCATGAGTAAAATGTCCTTCTGTGCTGATTATTATTCTCTTTGCCGGGGTCTGCTAATGTATGATGAAAAGTGCTCTGAAATTCCTTTTACAGAGGGGCATATTCTGCCATCTGTACTTACAGTAAGTAGTCCCTTGCTCTGTGAGTTGTCCCACTGAAATCAATGGGATTACTGTGAGAATGATGTCTACCCCCGAATGTGATCAGGGAGCATAGGCTGGTCCCGAGACATTACTGTCATTTTAGTAATACCCCTTTTAACTTAATCGCCTGATTTAATGATGGCTGCTAGCTCTTTGGCTAAACAGTCCTGTTTGTGGTGTTTGCTTGTTTGAAAATTGTGCCTCAGATGTTACTATGAAACTATTTTTGAAAAAACTATTTAAAAAAAAAATTCATACAATTGCATTGTAAGGAAACTTTCAGCATTGCTTTATTGGATCAGGGCAGCAGTTATTTTTCTACGACAAGCCTCACTCTACTCTTTTCCTTAACATTTTATTCAGGCACTGCTTTTGAGTGCCGCTCTTGCTTTTAAGACCTAAAGCATTTTAAAAATCAAGATATATGATCATTTAACACTATGCCGTATGCAAAGTATTTCCAATGCAGCCTCCTTTAAACAGGTGCTAAAAGCTTGCCATCTTGTGGTCTATCTGATAACTGCTGTCACTTTCAGGTTCTCTGTATTTTTAATAAAAAAAGGAGTCCTGTGGCACTTTTAAAGACTTAACAAATTTATTTATCACATAAGCTTTTGTGGGCACAATCCCACTTCATAATTTGACTAACAAGGCTGTGTTTCACTTTTTGCTATATTGGTGTCTTGAACCAGGACTAGCAGGAACATATGGTGCAAGCTTTCTCCACAAAGCTATGCTAGTTTCTCTGTATCTTGCCCTCTGCAATTACAGTCCTGGGCCTTCCCTGTCACTATTGTACTCAGTTGGGTACATCAGGTGCTAGTTTGTGCCGTGGTGCATTCCTTGTGCACACCTGCGCAAACTGCAAACGGAGGCAAACTGCTACCAAGTCCCGATGAGTGAATTTTGCATTGACTTTGCACAAAGTGTGAAGCAGTGGAGAAGCAGGTCCTAGGTCTCCATAAATGTGAAGCAAATATGCTAACTTATTGCATCACATACCTCCAATTTCTAAGACAATTGCCTAAACTGGATGCTGCTATTTAGTGGATCAAAACTAAGCAAATTCTCACTGCATAGGCTTACCAAAATCCTTCTCTAATTTTCTGGAGAGGGATGTAAATATATATTTTTTTATGTAGTTTGAATCTTAAATGCATCTATTACATTTTTTGCATTGAAATACCATATTCTCTGGTATATGCCTGAAATGCTTTTTCTCTGCATTCCCTTTGGAATAAGCAGCGTGTTCTCTGAAACTGAAGGCGTAGCATTAGTTTTTCTTTTTGTCTCTCAAAGTTTGAAACTCGTATTGGAAGGTAGGTGAACAAACTGAAGCAGCAAATTAATGAACTTAAATAAAAATGTGTATTATAGACTTTCAGGGGAAATAATATTACAGTACAAATAAGGAAAATCAAGTCATTGAAGTTTGTTTTGTTTTTTAACTTGGGTTGAAGACAAAGCTGTTGGCTTGCAGGTCATCTTCCCCAGAATCATGAGATCTCTTCTGAGGCAGACTGGAAAAATGGGGCAATTCCAATAAATCAATAAGCCAAACTATGTCATTGATGCACAAAATAGAACCTAGTGTGGGCTGCATGTGGCAGACTACAGCCTGAAAGGCCGTGACAGATCAGGTCTGGCACTTGGAAAATGACCCTGCCTCCTTCTGCAGCTTTTCCCATCTCTACAGCAATGCAAAGTGTCATATATCATGTTGTAGGCGTCCCAGCTTGCTGAGGCTACTCTTACTTTGTTGTGGAGATGCTGCCAAGGATCAGATCTTATTAGAGTCTTATTACACGTTAAGGGAGGATGCTCTAGATCAGTGGTTCTCAACCTTTTTTTCCGTTGCAACACACCTGACAGACGATGTTCCCTGGCATGACACCCTACAATTTGCCTGTGGTGGTGGCGCTTGGGCTGGGAGCACTTGGGAGGCTGTGTGCTCTGGAGGATGCAGCACTCCGTGACTTGGGTGGGGGCAGTGTCAAGCCAGTGCAGGCTGGTGCCCTGGTGGTCTCACTTGATGAGTCTGGGTTTATTTTTGTGGGGCAGGCAGTCTCCACCTCCCCCCCCCCCCAGCCCAGGATTTCTGGGTTGCAGCCCCTAAGTCCATTTACTCATCTGGCCCTGGCTACTGCCTGTGTTGTGCAGCAGGAGCGGGCTGTTGAGGATAGCAGAGAGCAGCAAGAGCTCCAAACTGGCTCCAGGCTGAGCTGTCAATTTTCCATGACACACCTCCCGATTCCTCGTGACACACTTTTGTGTCCCGACACAATGGTTGAGAACCACTGCTCTAGAGGGAGAGAGGAAGTGAAAGACAGAAGGAAGATAGAGAAGGACGGAGGGATAAAATATAAATGTCACCATTCCCATCTCCCACGCTCTCAACCTCAGTGTAATCTTTGGTTCTTCTATCTCCTTCCCTCTCTACATTCAGTCTGTCTGATTAAGGCGTCACTTCTTCCTCTTGAATATCAACATATATGCCCTTTCCTGACCATTCCTCCTTGTTAAATCCCTGGTCCTTGCTTTGGTTAGCATAAGCTTCTCTCCAGCTCCTCTTTCCTCTTCCAATTGTATCAAAGCACAGCTGCTAAAGCCATCTTTTTCTCCTGCAACTCGGTGCACATCACCCACCACCTCAAATCCCTTCCTGTCTCATACTACATTAAATCTGAGGTCCTTGTCATCACTTCAAGCTTCACTCCCCGTGTCCCCCTCTCTGATCTTATTTCCTCCTGTTTCTTGTTCACTACTTACACTCCACTCACACACTTTGATTCTTGCTTGCTTTTACAATCTCCCAGTGCCTCTCTCTCCTTTTACCCTCCCCCCAAGCCATTTCTCTCTCTCCCTTTAGATCCTGGGTTCTATTCCTGGCTCTGCCGCTGGCCTGCTGAGTGACCTTGCATAAGTCACAGCCCCTCCTTGGGTCTCTGTTTGGGGATAATGCTATAGACCTTCTCTGTAAAATGCTTTTGGAACTAGATATAAAGTGTTTTGAAGAGCTAGGTGATATTTATTTATTATTAGGACTCCTGCCAAAGGTGGATTTCCCCCCCTCCCCCAACTTGGGCTGTTCTCCCAGGTCGAGTCTTATATTTGGTTGTTCTATTTATCTTAAATTGTAAGTTCCTTTGGGCAGGGAATGTCTCAAGCATCTTGAACACTTACTCTGCTAAACAGATTAATTTAAATAATAAACTAGTGAGATTGGCCAGAAATTTCCTTGTCTGTGGGGAAAGAAAAATCATCTAGGCTGGATCTCTCTGAAATAGGAAGCAAACTGCTGCTAGGGTCACATGCATTAACAAAATCCAGGATTTCTGCTTGTGTCTCTGTGTATTTTTAATGCACCAACCAGCATGTTATCTGAGTGTACATACCTAGCTGTACATGAAATGTGACTTCCCAAATCTATGCTCACTCCTTCAGATCAGGCTGCCTCCCGCAAAGGAATTCCAAATGGAATGTAACCACCAATCAGCACACATAATATATAGCTCTTAAGGTAAGCTTTTGGGTTTTTGATCATTTCACTAAAAAGATTTTTGTGAAATAAAGAAGGTGCTTTATTAATTTGTTTGCATCACATAAATGAATTATTTTCTCACAATCATACTGATCCGTTCATCTCAAATTTTTGGGGGGATTTTGTCAGTTTATTAGTTAGTACATTATTATTTAATATTAAAAAAAAAAAAAAAGTAGTGACAAACAATCCAGTAGATCACAGAGCCAATCTTTGTGCAATATCAAATACAAGTCCTTTTACATCAAATTAAAGGGACAAAGTCAAAGTAATTTTCATAACTTCTAGAATAAAGGTTTTCAGGTCATTAGCATGGTGCCCAGAAACTTCAAAACTGCAGTCTCCTTTTCTCCAGCGCACATGCAGCTTGGACACAGGGGGGGCAGCTCAAGAATTCTGAGCTCTTGGTGTTTGTAATAATAGTTTGTATTTCAGTGGTGCCAAAGGCCCAACTGAGATCAAGACCATTGTACATACACACGGTAAGAGCCAGTCTCAGGCCTGAAGAGCTTACAATATATTTTTCTTTTAAAATAAGAGCGTATAGGTCTTCTTTTAAAGCAAAGCCAACACCCTTCCATGCAATGCTTCATAAATAATTAACGAGCTGGCAAACAAGTGAGAATGTTAGTCAAACTTTTGGTCCAGACCAAATTTGGGGGCGTATCTTTAAATCTACAAACAGGTTAACTGATAAATATTTACATTCACTCCACAGGCCTAACAGTAAGTATTTATCTAGGTGATAAAAAAATCATCCTATAAAAAAGGATGGCATACTGAAGTGTACATTACAAGCAGGTATGACAATTTAAAATAATGCAAAAGTTGAATATGCAAGTAAGCCCAAAACAAAACAAAACCGCACAAGGAGTCCTGTGGCACTTTTAAAGACTAACAAATGTATTTATCGCATGAGCTGTCGAAGTGGGATTTTTCTCCCACGAAAACTCATGCGATAAATAAATTTGTTAGTCTTTAAAAGTGCCACAGGACTCCTTGTGATTTTTTGGCTGACCTAGACTAACACGGCTACCCCTTTGGAACATATATAGGTAAGTGATTTTTAACCTTTTTTTTTCATTTGCGGAACCCTAAAATTTCAAATGGCGGTGAGGAGCTCTTTAGAAATTCAATCTGTGGTTGACAGACCCCTACCTCAGAAGTCTTAGACTGAAAACTGACTGAATAGAATTCAATTATAAATGTTTCACGTGCTCAGCGTGGCATTTGCTATAGGATGAGAAAAGGCACTAAACTGTGGTCTTCTATGGGAATGAGAACACTTGTAAGTAGAGATATTCACATACTTCTGATTGACCAGAAAAACAGAATTCCTTTTCTGGGATCTGAAACTTCATTTTCATAGTCACCTTTTGTGGACCCCTTAGACATAGTCTGCCTATCCCTGGGGGTCTACAGATCACAGGTTGAAAACCACTCATATGATCATTCTAAGCATTCAGGCATTTATATTGTGCCTAAGTATAGAATAGCCATGCCTTTTGTTACAGTATGATACAAGCAATATGTTACCAAATCACATTGCATAATAGGGGGTGTGACAAAATATTCATAGCTTGAGCCTTGAGTTAAAATTAAAACAGTTAGAAAGGACAGTGCGTTTCAGATGGTTAATGCCAATTTAAAGGAATCAGTAGATGTTACCGATGCTAAAGAAATGCAGTATTTCTGACAGCCTCTATTAACCAAACATAAAAGGCAAAGGGGTCTGCTTTCTAATATTAGCTTAGTCTAATATTGGGTATAATACAGTGTAGCTAAACTAAGTTCTAATGTTTTTCTCAGGCCAAGGGCCAGATGATCCATTAAAGCTTAATTCCATAAATACTGGGCAACACATCCTGCATTGGAGGTGCGGAGATCTTGTGTTGGACATAAGAAAGCTTTGTAGGCTTTCTGCCCTTCCCCCATTTTTTCGACATTTTAGATATTCAAGGTGGATATTAATTGCATAGTAACCGGACTCCTATATGAGATCAGCTATTATACATCTTGGACCTGGTATCATCCCCAGTTCTAAATATGTTTTATTGCTGTATTGATCCCTGCCCACAATGCTGAAAATCCTTTTATGGTTTTATGAACAACAGTTTTCATACAAAGGGTCTTAAGTGGGGGAGGGAGGGAGGGAGAAGCATTCATTTTATAGCAATACAGCATATTTTTGAGTATTTAGCTGGCAGATAACTAATATGAAGATAAATAACAATATTGTGCAATATAATAGAACAATAATACTAATATTATAGTTGTATATAATAATTATATACTTTATTTTATTATATATATTATGTAAATATATTTAATAAATATAGCAAACTAATATGCAGAGATATAACTATCTGGCTGCATTGTTCATTTCATATTGAATTCATTCAAATCTCTCTCACTCTCTCTCTTTAATTGGAATGAAGCTGCCGCAAAATTTCCATTCTGGTACCACAGGTGTCTATATTGCCCCTTATAGAAATCTCTCTATCGACCTTAGCACTGGTCAGACTGGTTTCCAGTCTATTCCATCCCTATTCTTGACTCCAAGCATGCTGGGAAATGGTGTCAGAGATAGTGCTGGTAGCCATTATTGTTGTAGTCCATAGGCTAGGACCCCAATGGCTTAGTCCAGAATTCTAGGAGCTAGTAAACTCCAAGTGAAGATTCCATTTGCTGCAGGATTTAAATCCAGTTTGCAATGGAGAACATGGGGTCTGAAGCAGACAAATTCTTGTCTTACAAGCAGACATGCCAACTCTTATAAATTTATCACGAGAAATGTGATTTCTAAGTAAAAATAAGCTTCACCCATGATAGAACGCTTAAATGTCAGGATTTTTGTTTTCAACTGCAGCCCTCAGGGGGCTCTGGCTGTCAGCTCCAGGCGGCTGCTCTCCTACCAGCCTAGGAAGTGGGAGAGGGAACCCCGTTGTGGCTCTCTCAGGTCTGGGAAGGGTGAAGAATCCAGAAAGGAGTAATAGTGAGGCTGGGAGGACTGAATTATGGTCTGGGGCCTGAAGGGTGGGGGCTTATGCAGTGTGAGTGCTCTATACTCTACTCTACTATATAATATATAGGTTCTGAGCAGATGTGGTAAATGCTGTGAGGGTGAACTGACGGCAATGGGATTGATTGAAAGGGGGGACTAAAGTGCAGGTTGAGGACAGAACTGAGGGTGGGGACTGGATTAATTGCTGGGCAGGAGACTGGCAGATGTGGGAATGAGAGCTCCTGCAGCAGGGGCCAAAGTCACCTTATCCAGTATATGTGTAATAATGGGACACTAATTATCACATGCATGCACCCTGGATGTGGGCAAAAATTAAAAAATCAAGAGTGATATAAAAAACACAATATAACTTTTTTTAAATTCTTGCTTTTTGGAAGTCCAGCTCTTGATTTTTGTTGTCTTGAACTTTGCAATGCAATACAAGTGATGTCTAGAGATTGGAGAATGGACTTGGGATGTGATTTTTGCTGTAAGAATTATACACAAAAGAAAAAGAAATATAATTTGCCCCCCTCATATACTCCAGTCATTTGCTTTATAGCATTGGCTATATCATGAGCATCTGTGAAAGGCTATGCACAGGGAGGGTATTTCCAACTCACTAGTGTTGAAAGAGTAAATTTTCAGATCCCCAATTATCTGAAAACATGTCAGGTAGATCTTGAGAAGGAATTACCTCACCATAAAAGCCTTAATTCAGCATGGAGGTGGCAGCAGCGTGATTGGATGGCAATACAGATCCAGGGTTGGTGTGAAGGGGAATAATCGTGCCACTATTTAAATCAATAGGAAGGGATTGGCCCCATACTGACCAGGAATCTAAGATATCCCCTATACCTTGGTAGACCTTGGTAGCTTGGGGTCCGTGCGGATGGGGGGAAGTTCCATGGGGATGCCCAGGTAGTAGAAGTTTGAGGACAAGTGCTTCCAGCACCTGCCTCAACACAGAAATCGCTACCCTGTGAAGGGACTGTCAAAAGTTGAACCTTGCAGTTTCTTGGCCCTCAATGCCTCATCCAAGGTTGTGATTCACACCAGCACCAGCTGCCATTCCATGCCACAAGGGAGACATGGCAGGGTGGATCTATGGAGGTGATGGGAAAAGGATAGGGAATATGCTCAAAATGATGTGGGGATATGAAGCAAGGGAATAAAGGCTCAATTCAACTTCCCTGTTAAACAGAAGGCATAATAACCACTGATGTGTCTGAACGAGGTCTGGGAAAGAGGTAGACATGCTGGTTCCTAAGGGAATTCATACAGCTCTCAGCTTTAAATAAACTCGTGCTCCATTATGCAGCATTCATTGAAGTGTGAGTAGTGAATAGCACAACATGGGTGGACTCTGTGACCTAAGGGTCTGAAGCATCCTTGAGTGGAAATCTATTTATGTACCCCTACAACTAAAACCCAAATGTGGTCTAGGGATAAGGATCTATCATAATGGTGATAAAAATGAGGGATTATCATAATCTGAACACAATAACATTGATTAATAAAAAAAACCAACCCAAAATCGTAACACCTCAGCAGAGTGAATCTTATTAGCAACTGAACAGATCAAGAGCAGCTCAAATCAGGGTTTGCAGGTGTGACTCTTACAAAATCATTTGTGAAAGTGAGAGCAAACTTCGTTTGTTCAAAGTGTGTATCAAATGTATACCTCAATTATTGTAAAGTAATGGTATTTCACTCCAATTTCAATACATGAATCACACTACAGCAAAGGGTACTGACTCAATATTCTACCTACCAAAATGATTTAAGCTAGACATTTGCTATTTGTAATTATTAATTTTAAGGAAACATTCTTTTTTGCTTTTTTTAGCTCAAAAATGTATATAATTTACCCTTTCTTGTTCTTTGATATGTCTTCTGGTTGCTATTAGCTTTCTCAGCCTTTTTGAGGCAGCAGAAATGTTGCATCTTTAACAAAGACTTCTTTTCTCCCAAGTGTTTCCCAAGCAAGTTAACTATTAACAAAATTAAAGAAAAAACTTGAGTTTCACAAGTTCTGAATAAAAATTGCTTCACTTCATAATTAATCAGGTTTTATTTTTAATGATTTAATAATATTGCTCATTCTGTCTGTGACGCGTCTGTGCCTAGGTAGCCACCTGAAAATGACAAGATCAGGACAGGATGCAAAAGGAGAGCAGATTCTCCCAGCACTGGTGAGTAACACTGAAGTCAGACTTCCCAACAAGCCACAAACAATGCTCCTGATTCCCCACACTGGTCATCAAGAAGACAAAACAAAATATAAACAGTCCCCTTGGCTCCCATTCAGCCACTAGATCCGGTAAAGGTTGCCAACCCCTGGAGTAGATCCAGAGATGGCTGAAGGCTGGAGACTAAAGACTGACTGGAGGCAAAATGGATGCCACGTGGTGCAGCTGCCTTTTATGTTCCTTGTCCTTTGCCATATTGTTTGTGGAAATTTACTGGAACAGGATGGAGTCCAAAGTCACATGACTAAGTCCTGGTGCCTCATCAGGTGTAGCCCTGGCTTCTCCTCCTGGAGCCATTGTACCTGGGAGGCCCTTTAACGGGTCATTAAACAGGCTATTGCTGCTGCCATCCTGTCTGGGGTGTCGCCTAGTAACACAGCACAAATTAGGAGTCCCGTGGCACTTTTAAAGACTAATTTATTAAGGCATAAGCTTTCATGGGCTACAACCCGCTTTCTCAGATGTAGATCGCCACAGGACTCCTTGTTTGTTTTCCTGAAATAGACTAACACGTCTACCCCTCTAGAACTTGTCACCATAGCACAAATTGAAATACATACATTAAACACTTCCATAACTCCCAATACAAATACGGCACATGCACATAAACAATATCATCATAATTAGCAAATTATAACCTCTCTAACAGTACCTGACATGGCCTATCTCACACGAATTATTGTAATTTCTGACATATTGATATTAAATAATATCATAATTGATCCCCTTAAACCAACAAGCATCACACTGTCCCTGGAGAAAAATTATGCAAACACAACCTGTATTTTTTAAACTAGGCAGAACTTTGCCCTCCCTCCCTCGGTTCTCGACACTTTAAAACAAACCTTTCAGGTTTTCATACATGATAAAGAAAGGGTGAACATGGCACAAACTCCTCGCCCCTCCCCCCCGATCTCTTTAAAAACAAATAAAAGGTTCAAGCAATAAGCTGAAGAAGTGAACAGCTATATCTGTCACAGATGCTGTATTTATTTAAAAATTGCAACTGATTAAAACCTGTTCTTACAGACTAGAGCTTTATAACCAGCAAGCCTCTGCCTCTCCTCCACATACATGTTAGTGCCGGTGAAAAATAGACTTAAAGTGGACCCTGCTGTTACGTGCTATTGTAGCTGATGACCTGGACCATGGCCTGAAATTACTGTATTGCTTGTATCAACTGAAACGTACATTTAAAAAACAAAAACAAAAAACTGAGCTGCAGCTCTATTATGATTCTAATTAAATGGTTCAAAGTTACAGAAAAGATCATCTAGGAAAGAACTTGGCTTTTATTCCCTCCCCCACCCCCCATCCTCCTCCATTTTAGTGTATATTAGTCAGCTACATCCAGCTTTCTCCAGCTACAACCAATTGTTTACCCTTCATTTCTAAGCAAATGTAGTTGCTGTTGGCTACCATAGCAACATTAGCATAGATTTCAGTTCTGCTGTCCTTATTCAATATTATTTCTTTGTAATAACTAATTTCAGAACTGCTAGGACCCAAATACCTGGGTAGGGTTTATGACTGAACGGGCTTTATGCTTCTAGCCATTCAAAAATATGGGTAATTATCAGAAAATAAGGAAAGAAAAGAGTTTGCTGGCAGAAACCAGACCAGACCAAGAAAATACTATGGAATGTAAACATGAGTTCCTTCAATAAAAAAGAGGATTATTCATCCTGGCCAAGCTCTAGGCCAGCTAAGGTGGGAGAGGAGAGAATTCTGCCAAGTATGCCCAGCTGTCTTAATGTGCTGCATTTCTATCAAGTCCCAAAAACTAAGCAAAGTCTGGGCTGGGAGGACTCCAAGGAAAATGTAGAGGCTAGATGCAGTGTAGTGGGTGAGTCAATAAGTGGCACTCCTTCTTCTGAATCAGCACTGGACAGGAGTTGCGTTGGAGGTAGCATGTTTTAGATGAGACACAAAACACCTTCTGGCCATCTGTGGTCACTTAATATTCCAAGGCACTTCTCACAAAAGTAGGAAGAGTCCTAGAGTCTTAGCTAATTCCATTGTGTCCTTTCTGCCTACCAAACTGTCGTCACGTGAATATGACATGCTTTTAAAGTTCACACCATTCTGCAGGGCAATGTGATGTTGAGGGGTGTCGCTGTGCACTGGAAGGTTGTGTCCCAGCACTGGCCTTTTTCTTGTATTCAAAACCTATGAATAGTGTGTATTACTGGACTGTACATATGAGGAACAGTGTGGAGATGAGGATCTAGGGAGACAAAAACAAACGCTGAATCCCACCCTTATGACCAACCAAGTAATAAAAAATAATTTTTAAGTAATAATAATTTTAAAATGTCCTTTACTGCACCTTGCCTACGTTGCAGCAATGGCTAGTCCAGGGGTCTGTAACCTGTGGCCCTGGAGCTGCATGCGGCTCTTTGGCTGCCCCCTTCCAGCTTTGGGTCCCTCGATGCCACTGGGGGACCTGCGGGTGGCCCGGTTCTGGCTCCAGATTCCCTCCTCCTGGAGACCCTGCAGCAGGCACCCTACCCCAGCTCCTCCCTCCCCCACCAGGAGGCTATACCCATTATGACTCTCAGAAGACTTGGCCATTGAAGAAATTTTTTTAAATGGCTCTTCTTATCTTTTGGGTTGCCAACCCCCAGGCTAGTCATTTACTGACGTGATTATGAGGATGGGGCTAGTAATGAATTGCTCTGTAGTGAATGCCACCTATCCAGCTTAATGGGTGGGACACTTGATTTGATCTGCAAGGTTCAGGAAAGCCTCCCACTGAAAGCGGGAGGACTTGAGGAGGACTACTGTATGCAGTGGTAGGGTTATCCTCTTACTGGGTGCACTCTGGCCAGCCAGAAGACAGGGGCTGGGACAGGTTCCTTGCTTCCCACTATCATTAATTTAAACATTGGCCTGAGTTTTTCTGAGTGGTGTTGTTCCATTTTAGCTGATTAGCTAAATGATCATCATGTATTCAGCTAATGTCCCCGTTGCTGCACTTTTGACTGAGTGCTCTGTTGTGCAGGATTCCTTTTAGCTCCCACCCTAGGTTGGGTGGACTGTAACATTTTGTTTCCCTCTTCCATCTTGTATGTGATGGAATCCAGAAAGTCAAATGGGCGTAGAATTAAACAAGTAGCTTCATTCGCTTCCCAATGTACATTTTGGATTTCAGTGGGCAGGTGAATATCTAAATTGCAGTTACATTTGGAAAAGCTTAGTGGTGCTGTGGTCAAACAGCCAATAATAAAGCTTCTCCGAAATAAATAGTCTAGTTAAAATGAACCTTCCTTGTACCCTGGAACGTTAAATGAATCCTGTTTTACTGTGTGCATGGTAAAGTGTGTTATGACTAATCCCAGGGTAAGAGCCCAGATGAACTCTGCAGTATAGATTTACCCCAGACAAGTCTGGCTATATTTGGTTTATTCCTTAAAACACCATCTGCCTACAAGGGATCGGCAACCTTTGCTGACTCTCATGCCAGCCGCTTCTCCCTGACCCTCAGCCCATGCTGGTGGTCCCCTCTGCCAAAAAAAAAAAAAAAAGTTGTTGCCTGAAAATTTGGTGGCAACCATGACTGGGGTGCCCCCCCCCCAACCCCACCGCAGAAAGCTGCTCTGGGTGGCTTCTTTCAGAGGTAGGGTCCAGGCACGCCACTGAAAGCCACTCTGAGGCGGCCGGGGGTCCCCAGACATGCCTCTGAAAGAAGCTGCTCCAGGTGGCTTCTTTCCGCGCTATGCCAGTGGGGACCACATGCCTCAGTCACTGCAGAAGGGAGCTGTTCCAAGTGTCTTCTTTCTGTGGTGTGCCTGGGGACCCCCTGCCTCCACCACCCCTGAAAGAAATCGCCCAGAGAGGCTTTCGATGGCAGAAGCAAGCTGCTCCAAATGGGTTCATGTGCACTCTTGACATGCGTGCTGGGGCTTGCCTATGCTAGATTTATGCCAATAATTGAGACTGTCAACTCCTTCCTTAAAGTATATCTCTAGCCCTTATGGTTGTGGAGGAAAAATGGAAAATATGTCCCTGAAGTACCCTAAAAATTAAAACAAAACACACAAAAAGAGCCAAATTGTATTGTGGCCTTTTTAAATCTTACGATTTTTAAGCCATTCTCAGGATTTTGGGGTTCTGATTTATAGTTTTTAATGCTTGGGGTTGGCATGGGGCCTCCACTGTTTTGTGGCTGAGATACATCACAATGTGAAACTAGTAAGAAAAGGGTAGGAAGAATCTCCTCTTCATATCCATCCATCACCATTGAACAGGATTGGTTACATAGGTGCTCTGAACTTTGGAGGGTGGTCAGAATGATGGGTCTGTTGCCCCACTTTTACTCTAGTATGAATTCATTGGCTGCAATATCTCAGGACCCAGATCTCATTTCATGTAGTGCATCAAAGGTCATTTCATTACATATGTAAGCACCAAAATTGTTATCCTACAAATTAATCCACAGAGGAATTTTAGCAACACTGACCAACATTTGTAACATAAGATAATTCGTGTTAGACAGAATATTCTGGGCAACTTATCTATGAGGTATTCACTCCTCTGATTTCTAAATATTCAATCACTTAGGGTTGCAGTCTGATAATGGTGTTTAGAATGCATGTAGTATATTTTTTTCCTGCATATATTCTCTGTTCTCATTCACCACTCGGTTGATTAAAATTGGAAATGGCTTCTCATTTAGTACTGAGGTATCTGTATGGATCCCATGTTAAGCCAAAATGCAAAAGGTTTCTGATTACTTTATAAGAAAATACCTAAGGCAAATAAATCTCTGTAAAACTAGTGGAGCAAAACATCCCGTTTGACAGGGATGATCTGGATCCATTTCTTTTTTCATGCTGACACTCCGATATGCTTCAAACAGCTGCCTTGTGGAGGAGATGCTATATAGCTGTTTATATCCCCACTCCCCACAGCCTTCCTGTTCAGCTTTCCCAAATGCCATTCACAGCTGAGTTGTAGCAGTGATAGTCTGGTATACACCACAGTATATTTAAACCTCACTCTACCAGGCATGCAACAATTACATTACCAAAAAAGGGTCCTATTGGATAATATAAAGATAGCTGCTTGCTAGATCACTTTGGGCTACTCCAAGAGAGAGAAAGAGACTTCATCAAGGCTATAACCAGGTATGTGCCAGTCACAGGAGATTTACAGGAATCTTGGACCTTCCGTATCACTTTATTTAAAGTATAATAGTATCTCACAGCAGGCTCTACCCTTAGCTGGTTTACTCTGTCTGCCTTCTGATATACTGCTAGGTTATTTTTGTCATGTCCAATATTAAATTAGTAACAGACATTTTCTCTCTTTTCTTTTCCAGCTGTTCAGAAACATCACAGCAAGCAGACTTCAGTTCCTTGTCCTTAGTCAGATGACAAATTACACTTCTTCCCTGTGCCAGCTACTTAATCAGCTACAGGAGAGAAGAAAAGAAAAATGGCGTTGGAGTGATCTGATTTATAATGACTCTCTTCTCAGTAGAGCTTCTCCTCTTCTTTGACTTTACTTCAGCTGGAGATGTTGGGCCCTTTGACTCTGCCTGCTTGAATCCAAACCCTGCAATTTGGGGATATTTGAACCTAAATCCAAATTTGACAGATGGCTCATGTCATTATAATGGATGCGCCAAATCCCTCTATCTGATTTCCTTCTCCCATCCTCAACTCGTAGGCCCAAACCTAACAGCTTTGTGACATACCTCTTTTTAAGGCCTTCTTTTTCAAAATGAAGAGGCTGTATAAGAACTGTTTCCAATTCCAAGCACGCTGAGATTACTTTCAGAAAACACAGAGTGGGCTGTGCTCATGTTGTGCATGCTGAAATAAGGTCAGTGCCTTATATCAGAAGGAATTGTGAGCCAGCTGGAGGAGTCTGTCACTTCAGAGAGTGGCAATGAGACAGCAGGCCATTAATGGGTCCTTCTCCCTGCAAGAATCTCTAGGATGGAGGAATCGATGGAAACAGGGCTCTACCAGCCTGGATTCCTAGTGATTCCTGCTGCTTCATTGGGAGTGCGAGTAGTTTCACTAACCCCAACTTCAAGTGTTCAAAGATCATGAGTCAGGCCCCCAAAATCAGGCAACTGACTGACATTTTTTTTTAAAAGTTGCATTCTCGGTTTTAACCCTTTGTGGTTCAAGGATTTCAAGTTTTTCTCTGCAACTGAGGCCCAGAATGTTGTTTTTTTTAAATGAAGGCTGAGAGTGTTGCCTAATCACATGACTCCCGGAGCTGGGGCTTTAAGAAAATCATTAAATATAATGAGAGTTGGCGGCACTGGGGCTGCCATCATTCACCTTGTTTCATGGGCTGCCAGAAGGGAGCGAGCTGTGTACAGTACTGACATTTCTCCGGATGCATGGTGCAGCAGGGGAAGGAAGCTGGACATCAGGTCCCACGACTCCCTGAGAAATAGTTATAAAGATCATAATTATATTATTCCTATTCAAACTTTCACAGTGTAAGGCCATGGAATTGACACCAATAACTGCTTTCTGGCCATGGCATCATTTCAACCTGACCACATAACAGAATCAACATCTGTATCAGATTTTATTTTTAACCTAAAGTGAAGAAGAAATATAGGAAACTGAACAGTAAAATTTGGATTTGGTTCTAGTCTTTCTCCTAATCATGGAGTATTTGGACCAGAGGTTCCACTTCTCAGCTGGTGCTGTCTTGTACACACTGCAGCTTTATCACGCGGTAAGCCTTATCATGCTTCACAACAGATAAACCACCCAGACGATCGTGGTAATGCTTACCACGGATCGTCCATCCCGCAATAGAGTGTGTGTGTGTTCACTCATTGCAGGTTAGACAGCCTCTGGAAATGTCCCAGAATGCCAGTCGAGGCCACTTCGGGACACCGGAGCAGAGCAGTGAAATTGACAAGTAGGCGTGGAGCTCCAGCTGCCCTGAGTGCCGGCACTCACAGCAGCTAGAGCCCCACTGCTACAGGGAGTCCCTCAAGTCGCTGGGTTTCCCAGCTCTCTGGCGGGAAACCGAGCGGCTTGAGGGAATCCGCGCGGCGGGGCTCCAGCCTCCAGGGCTCCTGGTGGCTAGAGCCACGGGGAGTCCCTCAAGCCGTCCCTCAAGGAGCCCTGGTGGCTGGAGCCACGCTGCGGGGATTCTCTCAAGCCGTTTGGTTTCCTGGCAGAGAGCCGGGAAACTGAGCGACTTGAGGGACTCCCTGTAGCAGCGGGGCTCTCGCTGCTGGCACTCCTGGCGGCTAGAGCCCCACTGCTGCTGGGGTCTCCACTGCTGGGGCTTCCCTGCCTCCGAGAAGCGAGCAATCTTGGCGGCTGGAGAGCCCCGCTGTCCCATGGGGGGAGCGGGGCCTGGGGCCAAGTGGCCAAAGCGGGGCCCCGCCTGTGGGGGGGGGGGGGGGTCTGAGCCTACTCCGGCCCTGGCCCCGGTGGGAGCTGGCTTCGGTTGGGAGGCCGGGCCTGTGTGAGGGGCTGGAGCCGGAGCCAGCTGCCGGGGAGGGAGCCGGCCATGTGGGGCAGGCCAGCCCAGAGGTCGGGCCCCGCGTGCTCTGCCCTTGGGCCTACCTGCTCTGCCCTGGGGGCAGGGAGAACCAGCCCTGGGGCTGGGCATAGCACTCCCACCCCACTGCCTTCGGCTGGGTGCCAAAGACAGTGGGGCGACCGTGGGAGGAGGGGCTGCGGCGCGTGCGCGCATGCTGGGAGCGGGACAGCGTGGGGCCCACGTACCCGCGGGGCCCAGGGCGATCGCCCTGTTCACCCCCCCACCCCCCAGGGATGGCCCTGCCGCTGCCAGCCTAAAGGCTGGCTGGGCAGTGCATGGTGGGATAGGTGCTCCTTCTAATGAAAATGCAAAGGAGCACCACACTGCTCCTTCTAACGAAAATGCAAAGGAGCGTGTGAACACTCCTTTGCGCTAGAAGGATTAATGTGTGGACGGGGGAAAGTGTTCCAGTTACAACGCTTTGCTTGTCCCACAATAAATTGTTGCGGGACAAGTCTGTAGTGTGTACATAGCCTCAGAAAGGTTAGGTTGCCATGAAGGTAAAGAAGCAGTAAATAAATTGTGACTGAGCTTTTGGTTTTTGTTTATTACTTAAGTACTTTGGCCCAGAGTCTATCCCCTGGAAAGTCTGCTCTGGGACCTACCCTTGGAACGCCAAGTCCACAGCAACACATAGCTGAGTGCACTTTGGAAGATCCCTAATGACCACTGTCTGGAAAACTCTGTTCCTAGAGGACTTGGGTGCTGTTCTGAAAATCTCCACAGCCCCCAGATGGAGCACACTGAGCTACTGGTGCCTGCACAAACTTTTCTAAATTCTGGCATAATGACCACACATTTAATAGGAAGAACAGAAATAATAATAAAACAAAGCAGCATTTGTGCAACATTTTTATAATCTTAACTTGGCCACTTCCGTGTTGAATGAACAGAGGCTGGGGGGTTTTCCCTGCTTGTTTTTTGTTTTAATTCTTTTAAAAGAAAAGAATCATTCTAGAGCTCTTCGACTAGTGGAGCTTACAACTTCTGCTGGCTTCATTAGCAGAGCCTGTCATGCTATCTACCAGAACAGGGCCGTAGTCCTCCACTATGTGTGAACTCTGTTAACAACCCCATTGGAAGCAGTGAGTTCATTGAACCGATATTTGTATGTTTAACTTGTGCAAACTTGCACCGTGTGCATCACATGTGAAGAGTACTGTGCAACTGCAGACTTTGGAATTGATCATAGATATCTATGCACCATACACAGAAAGATGTGTAAACTTGATTCAGGGAATTTACAAGCTACAAAGCTTTGGCTTTGGTGAAGCCAAAAATATCTCATATGTAGTACAGGGCTGCAGCCCTGCTCCAGATCAAAGATATTACTGCTCCCCTCTGCGGTTGTTGGCCAGCTAAAACATTTTAAAGATATTAAACTCTGCTTAAAAATGTGCATTGGTGGGCTGCTAAATATGATCTGCTTTTCTAGTACAGACATTGTGCATGTGTGTGTGCGTGTACACGCATGCTGGTGGGAAGACATATTCTTATACTATTGTGACCTAATATGATATAATGTACTTTCTTTTTTAAACAAGTGCCGTTGTCCATTTGTATTGGTGAGGGATGTTTTTATCTTATTTTTTTAATCTAAACCTCACTATTTTCCTCTAACAATCCTGCATAGTTTAGATGACCTTAAGTCTTTTCCAGTTCTAATTTCTCTGACTGTGAACTTGTGTGGCCTAAAGTTACCTAGTTCCACTACTAAAGGAAGCCACCTGACAACTCCGAACTCACTTTTTATCTATTCAGTGTTCTCCTGCTGTGTCTTGATTAGTGTCAGACTCTGCTACAATAGGGGACTCCCAGACCTTGGTTCTCATGGCTTATGAAAATGCAGCATCTCCTTATTCACTGTTGATTATTTTAATTGCTTCTTAAGTGAGCTGGCCGGTCCTTCACTCTGGATTGTCCTTTAAGATTTTAACCCTTTGGTGGGTGACATTACTTCTTAATCTAGCTAAAATGGACAGGCTCTATGTTTCTTCCACAACCCTGAGTCTGTCACCCCTTTTAAGGAATAAAACCTACATTTCTTGTGCTCTGGTGCACAAGGATTGCAGTGCCAGATCCTTGCTCCTGCTCATGAGTCATGTGAAATAAGGGTTTATGTATTTTACAGGAGTACAACTCCAGCACTGCAGCTGTCCCACTGTGGTGCCAAAGTGTAGACACTTTTTACATGAAGGGAAGGGGTTGTTCTGTTGATATAGTCACTCCGTGAGAGGCGACAGCTGGGTCAATGAAAGAATCATTTAGTTAACCTCGCCACATCTACGCTGGAGGTTAAATTGACACAACTATGGTGCTCAGATGGTGAAATGTTTTCACTGTCCTGAATAACACATGTGGGTTGATCTAATTTGTAAGTGTAGACTGGCAGTCTCCAACCAGTTAGTTGCCACTATTATGCCTATAACCTCTATTAAAAGACGCTTTCATAAACATGATCAAAGCTGTTTGGGAATGACATGATCATCTCAATAGCTTTTTCAGCCTATTGGTCTACATAAAGGTGTATCAGCAAGCTTGGAAGTTGGTTTATAAAGCAGGAGAAGGGCAATTCATGCTCAGGAGATGTTCAAACAAAACCACAGAAAACCTGTTTTGCTGTTGTGGGTCTCCCAGTGTTTTCAATAGGTAGTTTTTTACTTCTGTTTTATACACAACCTGTCTTGTGAGCATATATATTATTACTATGTTGTTTGGTTGATTATGTATTAGTAATAGTCTGGTGAAATTTTCTTGTTTCAAATCAGAGTTAATAAAGCTAATTTCACAAAAGGATTTTAGGTGCCTGACTGTTCTTTTAAATATCTAAAGCCAAAATTCAGATTCTCTGTAACCGTGCTCAGCTGCCATCTAAACCTCTGCCTGTAAAGTCTCCTTCACACCTAAATTTCTGCCTGTGCATGCATATGGCCACCTCAATCCTGATGGCCAGTTCAAGCCTAAGCCCTGGCAGAGTTCTTAGACTATTTCCCACCCCCTTATATCTTGCCAGTGGGATCCAATCCAATAGGCACTCTCAGAGTACTCTTACTGGATTGGGCCCAACACAAAACACAGTAGTAGGAGGCACTAATACTTTTCTTATACGAAATAACCCACTGCTTAGGACACTCACATGGGATGTAGCTAGGTCACTGCAGCAGAGACCGGGACTGAGGCTATGTACACACTACAAACTTGTCCCACAATAAAAGCTATTGTGGGACAAGAAAAGCACTATATTTATAGCGCTTTGGTGTGTACACACCTGCTACTTAAATCGCACCTGTCCCACCATGCACTGCCCACAGCCAGCCCCCTACCTCAGCCCTGGGGCTGAGCTATGGGGCTGCAGGGCTTCGGGTGGCGGCGGCGCCACAGCTCCCACTGCCACCCGAAGCCCCCTGGCTCAGCCCAGGGCTGAGCTAGGGGGGTGGCCAGCCGATTCGGGCCACCCCCCTAGCTCAACCTCAGGGCTGACCCGAACGGCGAGAGCAGCAGGTTCGGGCCACCCCTCTAGCTCAGCCCTGGGGCTGAGCTAGGCGGGTGGCCCGAGCCGGCTGCCCTCACTGGTCCAGCCGGCCAATCCCCCAGCCGCCGAACCTGGCATTTTAATATGTCAATTTCACTGCTCAGCTAGAGCAGTGAAATTGACATATTTGACAGCTCCAATGTCCCAGAGTGGCCCAGTTTGGCACTCTGGGACATTTCCGGAGGCTGTCAACGGCGCAACAGATGTCCACACAGGCTGTACCACGGAACAACTGTTCCTTGATAAGCCTTACCATCCTCGTTTGGGGTGGTTTACCTGTTGCATGGCAAGAGGCTGTTGCTGCGCAACAAGAAGCTTTCATGTGTGGACGCTTTGATTGTTATCGCGCGGTAAGGAGCCTTACTGCTCGATAACTCTGCAGTGTGTACAAGGCCTGAGTCTCCCAAGTGCATGGGCTATGCAGTCATTCTTATTTATTCTCTAGCCCAATGATTAAGTATTGCAGACCAAGTGGAACAGCTTTCATAGGAGATGTGGAAAGAGGCCTCTCCTCCTCCAAAATATCCTATTGCCCAGTGATTAGGAGACTCACCTGAAATGGGGTCTGGGATCAAGTTCCTGTTCCATAACAGGTAACTTAAACTTGGGTCACCCCCCATCCTTGGTGAGTGCTCTAACCACTGGGCTATTGGGTAAACCCACCACTGTGATAAAGAAATGAGCTAGCTTGGACAGCTAGCTCCAGGAGTGGCTGTGAATCCTAAGCGGAGGGGAATACTACCTAATATAAACTTAACTTGTTTGGAGAGGTGGGGCTTAAGCCCTGCCTATCTCCTCAGCTTTTCCATTGGCTAGTTTAGACAGTTGACCTCACAGATTGTTGGCTTTTGTGAATCCCATTCTTAGTTATCTAACTCTTCCCATGCATTTTATAGGGAGTCTGGGCACCTAACCCACGAGTAGGGATCCACTGCGTAGCAGAGCAACTAAAAGTTAGGAGTTGTGCAATGCTGAGTGTAAGTTCTCTTTGTAGATCTATAACCCAATAGTGTCTGAGTCCTTTGAAAGCCTCCTATGATTTAGCACTCATTGAATGAGAGAGTGTACTAATGAGTGACACTATTCAGAAATAACCACTTCTGCCAACTCTCACCTCATGGTACAACTAAAGATGAGGCTCTGTTTGGTGACAAGGATCATTGGTGAACAGAGATCAGTCTGTGAGACCTTCAGCTGTGCTTGGCAATGGGACACTAATAACCTGTGTGAAAAGCCTTAGAACTTAAATATTTTGCTGCTGTAAATATCAGTGAGAGATTTAGTGCACATTTAAATGCCAAATGATAGAAGCAGTAGCCAAAGAAAGCACCTTCTTTAGCCAAATCGGACTGGGAATGGGCGTCACTACGCCAAAAGACTTAGAGGTAAACAAACAAACCATGATGAGTTGGATTCAGGCAATTCACAGAATGTACACCTTCAGGCACAAACAAGATGAGGCTGACCACATCCTTAGGTGCCACAGAGCACCATAAAGCAATGAGTTAGGTTCTTTCTGCTCTTCAAAAATCTTCTGTTTATGTGGGATGTCCTCTGAAAACTCCAGGTAAAAAAAAGGCTGCGTCCTGTTACTTTTCCATTGCAACCTGCTGATGGAGCAGAAGTTTGTACTGCAGAATTTCACTGCACAGTAAGTCCTGTCCTGCCTTGTTTCTTTTAGCAGATATTAAATTGGTTTTAGGGATCAGACGTCTGTCGTATAGTCTTGTTTTCAGTTGTAAAAAGTTTGTTAGCGTTTTCATTATAGTCCCATATTTTCAGCTGCATGTACTGTGACTCAACTGTATGAATTCTCAGGGGCTGAATCTTGGTATGCAAGGTTTCATTCCCGGCGGGGGAACAATTTTAAACATTTATTTTTGACATAATTTCAATACGTTTCATTTGACTGTTCCTAAATAACACCAAGAACAGGAAGAAGAGAAGTTGTACAGCTTCATAAAGCAAATTTTTGAAGTTTTAGAACCAGAATGCCTTTCGGGGGTATTTTTGGTAAAAACAAAATATTGCCTGTGATGAGTCTGTAATGCAAAGCAGCTGCTATTTTAAAAACTTGAATGAAAATGACTGTTATTCTGCTTATGCTCTGATGTGAAAAAATGGTTGTGCTTAATTTAATAATACAGTGTAAGTTTTGCAAAGCAAAGCTGAATCAAAAACGATGTATTATTTTATTTATAGCAGAACCTTAGAGTTATGAACACCTTGGGAATGGAGGTTGTTCATGACTCTGAAATATTTGTAAAGCTGAACAAAATGTTCTTGTTATTCTTTCAAAAGTTCACATTCAACATTGACTTAATACAGCTTTGAAACTTTACAATGGAGAAGAAAAAATGCA
This sequence comes from Pelusios castaneus, assembly GCA_007922175.1. Lineage (NCBI taxonomy): Eukaryota > Metazoa > Chordata > Testudines > Pelomedusidae > Pelusios > Pelusios castaneus. The sequence continues at coordinate 3,508,997 of ML685793.1, read as the reverse complement.
TCTTATTCACCTTAATTTAAATGAAACAAGCACATAAACAGCTTTCTTACCTTGTCAAAACTTCTTTCAAAATGCCCCTCTATTTTTGTAGTAGTTTATGGTTTACACAGCACTGTACTGTACAGTATTAGCTTCTTTGTTTTATCTCTGCTGTGGTGCTGCCTTATTATGTACTTTTGATTCCAAATGAGGTGTGTGGTTGACCAGTCAGTTCATAACCCTGGTGTTTGTAACTCTGAGGTTCTCCTGTGTTTATTGTTTGGATTCTGATTCTGCCTCCATGCTCAGGTTGAATTGTATTTTACTTCCCAACAGGGACACGCGCAGAAATTTAACCATGGAGGGGCACTTTCTATACTCCTGCTGTGGCCCCAGGGCTGAGAGGAGTTCACTCTCCCGGCTGCCACAGCCAGGCCAGATCAAGGCATGGGGGGAGGGGGACAGTGCTCCACACTCGGGTAAGGCAGCCTGGACCCTCCAGCGCTGCAAGCAGGGGAGAGATCCAGGTCCATGGCCCAGTGATGCTGCAGGGGAGGGTGCAGGCCCGTGGGCCCTGGATCGTGGTCTGGGCCTGCGGCCCTGGACGGTGCTGCAGGGAAGGGGGGGCAGGGTCCAGGGCCGCAGCCGGTGAACGGTGTTGCAGTGGGGGCCGGAGGCCCACCTGGCACTATGGAGAGTCTGTGGCCCGGTGGTGCTGCAGGGGTGAGGTCTGGGGCCGGTGGCCTTGCCAGCTGCTGTGAGGGCCTTGGGCCAGAGAGTGTGGCACTCCTGCCCCACTCCCAGGCTGACTGGTCTGAAGCAGAGCAGCCAGCCCAGGAGCAGGACAGGCTGGCTGATGGCGGGCAGCAAAAGCATGCTGCTTGGCTGGGGCTGGATTTTGGTGGGGCTGTGGGCCCCCATTTAGGCCAGGGGCTGCAGCCCCTAAAGCTCCTGCCTTGATCTGACTCTGGCCATAGCCCTGGGCTGGGAGGAATTCTGTGCCCCTGACAATTATTGTAGAGGGAAGCTGCCTTACATTGACCTAAGAATGTACGCATCTAACACCACCAAGTCCCTTCCACTGACTGAAATCATCTTAATTACTCCACGTCTGTGAGAGGCATAGTGCTTTAATTGATGTTGAGGGGTCAGCAGAGAGATAGCAGAGATGCCGTGTCATGTAAGTCCACTGAATTGGTCCCCAGGAGGTGTCCTACAATGCTTTGCTGTGACTGTTCCAAAGATCATTGTCAACTCTGCTTCACAGCAGGCAGATACACAGGATACAGCCCCTCCCCTGTTAAAGCCCCAGGAAATTTTGAATTCCCATTTGATCAGCGTGGAGAGCTTGCCAGTGCTACTGATCATGGCAAATGAACACCCCAAACGCATTCCAGCCTGGAGTACACAGGAGATGGTGGATCTTTTTGGTCTGTGGGATGTGGAGGAACACTGTTCACCTTGCCCAGCTGTGCTCCCAGGGTGGGTTTTCCCACAAGTTGCAGCACAAGTCCTTTGCTCATTTGCACCATGACTAGAACAGCAAAACATTTCATTGTATGACTTGGGATTCGGATTCTGTTCTGTCTTGCACTGGAGTGCAATAAAGGGAGTGTTTCTTAAATAGCACATTTGCGCTAGACCCAGGGTACGTACTGACAATGGTTGCCTTGTGCTTTTCATGCCTTACAGTGGAAAGCTTGACCTTCAGCATATCCTCCACAACGGAAAAGAGGCGTTCACAAATTAGAAGGTGGAAAAAGAGAACATGATGACATGTTCAATGAGATAATGAATGCCTCTGGCTGACATCTAAATAAGAGTCTGGAGGATTTCTTTGTCTAAAACACTGGATATGGACTCAGAGAACAGGACAGTATCCCAGAAGCATGAGCATGCCACCCAGGATAAGATACTGCAGATTATGAAAGACCATTTGTGACACCCTATGCCTGAAAACAAAGGCCCCATATTCACCAATGTCTTATGATTATGATAGATTCTGTACAAAGTATGCATTATTTGGTATCATTCGAAAGCTCTTGATCTGCTGAATATTAATATCTTGTTGTATTGTATGTGCTAACATTGTATGTGAAGTCATGAAACATTGTTGAACATGTACTAGAATATGTTGCAAAGTGGGAAACTCCCACAAACAGCCTTTTGAGCATAAAAATAGAGTGACCAGACAGTGTTAATGACTATCTTTCACCCATTCAAAAATAGGTTCCATAACCAGCAATTGTTTATAGTGAAGACTACTCTGTAGGATGTACATTCACAATAGGAGTGGTTGACTAATGGGATGCAGCCATCACATCACATGTCTGTTTCAGCAAGAATGAAGACCTGTAGTAGAAAGTGACGGCCTAAGACATAGGGCTAATATAACAGGCCAAAGATGAGCCCTGAGGCCTAGAAAACTGGGCCATGGTCAAGTATGTGGAAAATTACAGTAGTCCGTAAGGAGTCTTGGAAATTAACAGTAGCTGGTTAAGATTCAGGTGCACCTGGTATCTGGCTACTTCAAAAGGTTATAAATAGATAGAAAGTACCAAGACATCAAGACAGTAGCACTAGGACCTGACACCATTAAAGAGTTAATGGACTATTTGACCTTGACAAATGTCATAACAATATGATGGATTGAGATGTTTCGGTCCAATCCCCCAAACATGGAGATGGGTAGGACTAGATGCTGTCAGAGGGTGGCAATTACCTACGTAACGGGGCAGAGTGAAATCTGTCCATGAGAGTGTATAAAGATGGAGGTCAGAGGGAATAGCTTTGTCTGGCCTAGGAGAGGGCAGCATTCCTGCTGCCAGGCAATGCCTGACCATTGTATTAGTGCATACATATGTTAAGTATTTGCAAGTGGTACTTGTAAGTTGTACTTTTCACTGTGTTTTTTTGCAATAAACCTCGCCCAAGTGCCTTCGTTTTCAATGGATCCGTGGTCGTGTGGATTCATTCAGTCATAAAAGGGTGTCTCTGATAATTGCACAGACTGATGCAGTCGCTGATTAACAACCTGTCAGCCATTCCGCTGATTGATGATCAACTGACCACAAGAGGGAGAATGATATCATGATTTGATTTCTCTCTTCCCCCAACTCAACACCTGAAAGAGCATCTGCAAGACAAAGAACTTTGGACTGTGGGAGGGGAGTCCCAGGCAAGGAAGGTGGCCCAGACGGCAAGAAACTGCTTGTACCAGCTAAGTAGGGTGAGATAGTGCTAATTCAAAACCTTCTTAGTGTGTCGAACTTAGACTGTGATCTTATGTTTATTTCATTTGGTAACTACTTTTAAGCTCTTTACACTTGCGTTATAATCACTTAAAATCATTTTTTTCTGTAGTTAATAAACTTGTTTAATGTTTTATATCAACCAGTGTGCTCTCAAATTGGAGTGTCCAGAAATCTTAGCTGAGTAACAACCATTGCTGCATGTCTTCTCAATATGAGGAGGAAGCAGACTTATTAACATAATTTTAGGGATATACTCTTCTTGGTTTAGTTCTACAAACTATGTGTGTGTGTATGGGGGCGGGGGGGGGGAATTAGATGGGGCCTCTCTACTGTTGTTTTGTGAGTGGCTAGGAAAAGCACCCATGTAACTCAGTGGGTGTACCTCTGCCTCTGAGCTGACCAGTTCACTCCAGGCCCTAGAGCACCACTGTCCTTCCAGCCCCTGGAGTGCCGGCAGCCCTCTCCAGCCCTGGACTAGATGGTGTGCCCCACCTGGGCAGCTGCCTGTACACCACCCCTGGCCCTCTTCAGTGGAGAGGCCACTTAAGAGTGCCACTGCCACTGAAGGCTGAGCATGGATGGGGCCACACCTGGCTGTAAGGGAAGGCTAAGCCTTCCCTGGCCTTATAGACCTGGGACCCATGCACTGTACAGGCCTGCAAACTCCACAATTCTGCTAAGAACCTGACATATATGGACTTTGAAGTAATTTGTATGTATCTGATTGTTTTGATCATTTAGCATAGAATCCCAGAAGATGAGGGATGGAACGGATCTCAGGAAGTCATCTAGTCCAATCCTCTGCTCAAACCAGGGCCAACCCCAAGTAACCCCCTGTCAGGGCTTTGTTAAAAACCTCTAAGGATAAAGATTCCACCATTTCCCTAGGTAGCTCACTCCAATGTTTCACTCCTCTCTTAGCTATGTCTACACTTGGCCAAATAAGTCGACTTTGCTAAGTCGACTTAGCATATCCACACTCAAAAATTAAGTCAACTTAAAGGGGACCTTGCCAAATCGACTTAGAGCATCCACACTGGACGTCTAAGTCAACTTGTAGGGGCTAGGTGGATCTGGGATTGGTCCATGGTGGGAGGGGAGGCACCCCTTGCCAAGTGCCAGGGGGCTCAGCATTTGCCCCATTGTACTTGGGTACAATGGGGGCTGAGCAGGTCAGGGACACTGGCAGGGCATAGGAGCGGGGTGGGCAGGGCTGTGTCATGCCCTGTGGGTGGGCATGCCAGGCTCTGGCTGTGCCAGCCACCCTGGCTGGGAAGGCAGTGGGGGAGCCCTGGAGCCCTTTAAGTCGACTTAAAGTCGACTTAGGGCTAATTTGCATCCACACTGGCTAAATCGACTTAATAAAGTCGACTTAGCCAGTAAAGTCAACTTTACATTTCCTTAAGATAACTTAAGCAGCAGCTTAAGTCGATTTAAGGAAAATGTAGTGTAGATGCAGATTAAATTAAGTCGACTTAATTTGTAAGTGTAGATGCACCCTCTGTGAATTTTTTTTCCTATATCCAACCTATGCCTCTTCCACTGCAACTTGGACCATTGCTCTTTGTTCTGTCATCTGCCACCACTGAGAACAGCCTAGCTCCATCCTCCCTGGAATTCCCCTGAGGTAGATGAAGGCCGCAATCAACTCCCCCTCCCTTACTCTCCTCTTCTGTAGACTAACAAACCTAGTTCCCATGCCGCTCGTCATAGGCCATGTGCTCTGGCCTCCTAATCATGTTAATTGCCTTACACTAGACTCTCTCCAATTTATCCATATCCTTCCTGTAGTGGGGGCCCCAAAACTGGACATAGTACTCTAAATGTGGCCTCATCACTTCCCTCCATCTGCTGGGAAAGCTCCTACTTATGGAACCCAATATGCCGTTAGCCTTCTTGACAACAAGGGCACACTGTTGACTCATATCCAGCTTCTTGTCCACTGTAGCCCCCAGATTTTTTTCTGCAGAAGTGCTGCCTTGCCAGTCAGTCCCCAGTCTGTAGCAGTTCATGGGATTCTTTCATCCTACGTGCAGGACTCTGCACTTGTCCTTGTGGAACCTCTTCAGATTTCTTTTGGCCAATCTGCCAATTTGTGTAGGTCAGTTTGTATTCTATCCCTACCGTCCAGCATATCTATCCACAGCTTAGTGTCATCTATAAACTTGCTGAGGGTGCGATCCACTCCATTCTCCAGACCATTAACAAACATATTGAACAAAACTGGTCCCAGGACTGACGCCTGGGGCACTCCACTTGATATCTGCTGTCAACTGGACAGTTCTCATTTTGTTTGTTTCTTTCCTTTTATAATAAACCTTTCGTTTCAGATATAAAGGATTGGCTGCCAGTGTGATAGTTTGGGTAAGATCCCAACTCATATTGATCTGGCAACATGGCTAATCATTTGGGGAGCAAGAGAACATTTGGTAAAGTGAAAAGTTATTTAAAAACTCCGATCTCTTTATTGAACCTAGTTACTGATTGGAAATTGGAGACCAAAATTCAATAAAGGGGATTGTGTAACTTTTTGTTTTAGCTTCTTGATAGCCCAGGGAATCAGGTTTTCTGTTTGTGGCTGGTTGGAGAATCTAACTTCAGTGTTTGCCACCAGTTTTGGGAGAATCTGCTGTCCTTTTGCAGCCTGCCCTGACGTTGGCATTTTCAGTTTTGGGCTACCCTAGGCACAGACAGGTCACAGGTACTAAGAACAAAAGGCAGCAATATGAACATCTTTGATGGACAAAACTTCTGTGCTTTCACAGACAGCTGCATTTGTTTTTTCTCTCCCAATTTTATCACAGCATTTGCCCAAGATTATTTTCCTATACTTTCAGATTCTTATGTTTGGGCAATAAAAGTAAGCATTCATGAATGAAATATTCTTAATTTATTCCAGTCATGGGGGTTTGGGAGAGGATATGGAAGCTGATGCAATGGAGAGGATCGCATGGGAAGGCACAAAGCAGAGAGGAGGCACACTTTTATGTGGCTTCTTGCTGAAAAGGATTTTCAAAGCCTTGTGGAGACACAGATCTCCTTGCTGGGCTCTTTTTATTGCCCTGGTGTCTGGCTGCTTAAAACTACCTGCCAACCTATTTGGCTCCACATTCCATCACTGCGAAAATGTCTCTGCCTTCGCCTAACATATATTATGGAGCACACAGAAGACAGTAATAACAATGGGGATATTGTTTTCACTAAGGTCTAACCTAGTAACCAAACTATTCCAGCTCCTTTAAACATCCAAAGACACATTCCACTATCAGGCCATGTACACACCACAGACTTGTCCCGCAATAAAAGTTATTGCGGGACAAGCAAGTGTGATAATTATAACGCTTTACTGCATCCACACAGCACTCCTTCTAGTGAAAGGCGCGTTCACACGCTCCTTTGAATTTTCGCTAGAAGGAGCAATGCACTTTTGGCTGGCAGGGGTGCTGGCTTGAGCCTAGTCTTGCTGCTGGGGCTCAGATCGACTGGGGTTCCCTTGCCGCAGGCGAGGCGGGGCTCCAGCCGCCGGGCAGCTGAGCTCCGCCAGGGGACTTGAGACCCCCGCCATGGCCACGGCTGCAGCGGGGCTCCAGCCGCTGGCCACCTGAGCTCCGTTGGAGCCCGGTGGGTGGAGGGGCTCGACTGTCGTTGGCCAACGGAGCCCCTCCACCCACCGGACTCCAGCGAAATAAAGCCACCCCACGGGGCCTGATCCGTGGCAGGGCTCGGCTGCTGCTGGCCAGCTGAGCCCCGCTGGAGCCCCCCGGTGGGTGGCCAGGAACGGGGCTCCACTGGCCAGTGGTAGCTGAGGCCCCGCAGCAGCCAAGCCCTGCTCAGCCTGGTCAGTGGCGGGGCTCAGCTGCCGCAGGCAAGCAAAGCCCCATTGAGCCCAGGGATGGGGCTCCGCTGCCTGGCAGCAGCTGAGCCCCACCACCCACCAGGCTCCAGCGGGGCTCAGCTGACCGGCGGCTGTTCCGTGGCAAGCCTTACCACTCTCGTTTGGGTGGTTTACATGTTGCGCAGCAAGAGGGCTGTTCCAGCACAACAAGAAGCTTTCCTGCGTGGCCGCTTTGATTGTGATCGCGCGGTAAGAAGCCTTACCAGGCGATAACTTTGTAGTGTGTACAAGGCCTCATTCTGCACGTGCTCAGTCTATTATTGAACTGCTCCTTACTGTTGTCCAGGAGGCCAAGGTACAGTTCTATTAGCTATGGGAGCAAGGGGGTAGGCTGGGTCTCCGGGGATCACTATTGGCATTTCAACACCATCAGTGGTTATTTTGTTATCGGAAAGAAAGTCCGGGATTGTAGCTTTCTGAATAGACCTGCGTTCCTAAAGATGCATGTGTCATGCATCTTCCCTGACCATCTCATGCTGACATTTGTTTGCGTGTCAGCGGATTCTAAACCATTTTCCACTGTTTTGGCTTTGTGGGCCTCACTAGTTAGTGCAGCAGCACCTCTATCCAGAACCTGCTGCAATTGAAAGTGAATTAAAATCAGTATTCTGATGTTGACAGATGCAGATCAGGCTATATTATTATTTAGAGAGAAAAACATTAAGGACTTATTTCAGAAACTAAAATTGATTACTGTTCTGTAACCATAGTAATAGTATCTTACAGAGCAGGTCAAGTCACCAGTATGACTTGTATATGTTATATGAACTAAGCCTCATGGATTAGTGAATTATTGAAAAAAAAACCTGAGCTCAGTTCTCTTTTTATTAGTTATTCATATGTATATTTGCTGCGTAGTTTGGACAATTATTTTTCAGACTACAGGCTTGTTTGCAAATGTTTCACTTTGATTATTCAATATTTGTGTTGTGTGGTTGGTCACCTCAATCAGATGTTAGTGTTTCCACTCTGTGGCTGACAAACATTTTAAATGTGAGAATAATTTACAAATAACAAAAAATGCACTTCTGCTACAAATGTTCTGAGGAGTAATATTCATGCTCAAATTCAGCTAAGTTTTTGGATTCAAGTGACTATTCAGTGTTGTAAGAATACCCAGAAATAATATTAACTAAGAAACAAAACTTCTCTTTTTTATTTACAAAAATATCTATGAATCAGTTTATTTTCCTATTCACTCATTTCAGTTCATTACTGTGAGGCAGACCTATTGATCAACTCTTTGGATGAATTAAACAAAAATGTTCCATAATCTTACTAAAAAACAACATAACTGCTAGCATCTCCACCACAACAGTTGGTAAAATATTTTATTGTAAATAAGTTTAATTCTGTGGTGAAGATGTATTTATTTTGTTACTATTTATTAATTTATTTTCAATGTTTTAAGTGACAGGAAGGAGGGAACAGAAATAATTTGTCAGCAATAGATGACAGTTAATAGATGAATCAACTTTTGCATATTTCATTCTTCAGTAGAGAGATTCTGAAAACAGAAAACGAATCAACAATAAGGCTCAACTTTTCCTTATGACTGTCTATTTAATATTAATAAGAAACATTGCACGATACATTTATAAAAAAAAATTTTTAGTTGATTGTCACCTATAAAAGCAATTTGTTGTAAGATTTCAGAGAGTCCAGATGAACAATTTTTTCATTAGCACCAAAATCTCTCCCCCTTCCTGAATTGGTAAACTGCCTCTTATGATGAGCCCCAGATGTTGCATTTTCCTACTTCTCAAACTGTCTCCTGAACCATAGCCAACATTTCCCTTTTGCTTTACAGATTCCATCTTTATTTGATTACTTTCCCATATATCAAATCTAAGTTTATTAAAATAAAATATCTGCTGAGGAAAGATCATTGAGGTCTTGTTTATACTAGAAAGGGTTTGATAGTATAGCAATATTGCAATACAGGTATATTGGTAAAACCCTCCAGTGTGTGTGCATCTTATGCTGGCAGAGTTCTTGTGCTGGTATAGATTACCTAGGGAGGTGGTGGAATCTCCGTCTTTGGAGATTTTTAAGGCCCGGTTAGACAAAACCCTGGCTGGGGTGATTTAGTGGGAGTGGTCCTGCTTTTAGCAGGGGGTTGGACTAGATGACTTCATGCAGTCCCTTCCAGCCCTAAGATTCTATGATTCTATACCAGTTCTGCACCCAGAATAGGTCATAACACGCAAAAGGACTTTTTTGCCAGTATGATTGCATTGCCTTTGAGCTTTTGCCAGAGAAACTAGGTTGGTTAAGGATGTGGGCTTTTTTTCACTTCTGACATAGCTAGGCTAGCAAAATTTTCAGTGTAGAATGGGCCCGAGTAATAATATAAGGAGTTAGATTCTGCTTTTAATTTATGTGGTTGTACCGCCCAGTGGCTTCAGTGAGAGCTGAACCGGGGTAACAGAGCAGCATACACATGGAATTGTCTATTAGATTCTTCCAGGTATAGACTCATATTTAAAAGAATGGAAGGCGAGAGCTATTCTACAAACTTCTGGCAGCATAACTATATTGGTCAGGAGGTGTGACAGGGTGGGATCTTACACTGACATAGCATGCCAGCAAAAGCTGCTGCTGTGGATGTGCCGGTATAGCTTATTTTGCTCAGAGGGACTAGAATAAAGGCCAAAACTGTGCTTTTGCTGGTCTAAATTGTGTCCACACTTGAAGTGCTTTAGCAGTATTAGTATACAGGTATAGGTACAGTGGCAAAGCACTTTTAAGGTATGTTTACACTCCAAAGACCCATGGCACCAGTTCTCAGAGCCTGGGTCAACTGACTCAGGCTTGTGAGGTTTAGGTTGCAGGGCTAAAAAGGGCAGTGTAAACATTTAGCTCAGACTGGAGCTTGGGCTCTGAGGTCCTCCCCGCTCCACGAGTTTCAGAGCCCCAGCTCCAGCCTGAGCCCAAATATCTTCTCTTCTATTTTTAACCTTGCAGCCTATATCCTCTGAGACATGCATTGTAGACACACCCTTAGTGCAGACATGACCTACGACACGTTTAGACTTTATATCGTATGTAGAAAAGAGAAAATTAACTAAAATCTTAACTAAATCGAATTAACTCTTGGCTAAAATCACTTCTTGCCTTTTTAGGACTAATATCAAATGTGGCGCCTCAGTGTTGGACACCATCAGGTAGTCAAAGGTCATAAACTGAGTACATCACAGGACACTGACAGTACCAAGAAGAATGTACTAGAGCACCATTGTGAATTGTGATAAAATGGGAACTGAAAACCTTTCTCTGATAGCTGCTATGTACTGAAGGATTATCTATACCATAATTCTCACTCATTGAGGGTCAACTTGCTTTCATTACTGTATCTACACCCTACAAACTACACTTGGAGGTGACTTTTGAATGAACAATGTCCCCTCTTAACTGAATGCCTGTATTTGAAACCATCGAACCCAGTACCCTCCATTTGGGATACCGCAGATTATGCTTTCCTTGTACTCTCGAACTCTGATAACTGACCCCCTGATAATCTGGACATTATAACTGGCTATCCAGAAACTCTTTTGTTTAAACTCTGTACCTGATCATTTCTTTAAACATCAATACATTTTTTAAAATCTGTTCTTATCAGTGTAATCTGGAACCACCCATCAGTTTACTCTGATCTGATACATCCTCTGCCTCCGTGAGGGGATCCTATATATACACTGTGTTTGTCAAAACTACACCTGATCTGGCCTAAACATTATCTAAAAATTTAAATCAGTTCAGAACCAGTCCAAGGCATGGGCCGAGTATCCAGCTGGATAGTCCTGCCCACTCCTCCCACCACACTCTATTGATATTACCTCCTAACTTGTCCTATGTCCACCCCCACCATCCTGAAAGGTGAAGCTGGGGAGGGGTCATCCTCTTCTATTTCCTAATGACATCACTCCCTGTCACACGATAAACTCCTGCCTCCTAAGTAATGACAACCAACCAAATGTCCAACTCAAAACTGACATCCTGTACCCCCATAAATATATCCTCTTCTTTGGGTCAATCATCCTGTGTTCATGTACATCTTGCCTCACTCATGGTCCCATAAACCTTAGTGTACACCCTGCATCAAATTATTATCTGATGTGTCTTTTAGGGGGAGCTGTAACCTACCCTTGTCAGCAGAACAGGCTTATTGGTCTAGTCCAGTGGTTCTTCCCCATTTTTAAATGCTGCAAGAGCCCAATTCTTCAGCTCACCTCTGCAAGCCCACTGTGCGCTGCCTTTGATAGGGATGCAAAGGTAGCTGAGGCAGAAATAGACCAAATGATCCTAAATTAGTTCACGGAAATACAGAAGAATGCTTAATTTGTACCCACACCTTCCTTCTTGTCTCTCCTCACTCACTGCCCCTCTGCCTGTCAGGAAATGCAGATCTGAATTGCATCCCGTGATTCAGGATAGTTGCATGTATGACTGTACCAGTTATTATTTCTTCCATTCAATTTGCAGTACATTTTGCAGGAGCTGGAGAGGAGAGTGATCTTCAACAGGGGCAAAAGAAGCAGAAAGGAATGCAAAGCTGAACGTGTAGAGGGAGACAAGATCAGTGAGAGACACTGGTTTGGTAGTGGCTCTTTGTCTGGGCACTGTTGGCAATCATTGCCTCAAAAGGTTTCTACCTGTCTTTCTGGTCTGAATGTCTGTGTGAGCACAATAGCATATCTCCAACAGCTCCCTGGAGTGGTTATGTACTCGTCTGCTGGAGGGGCTGCTGGAGCAGTTCTTTGGTGGCTCTCTCTGGGGCCTTGAGTTTATCCGAAGTTGCAGCTATGGAGCTTTAAATCACTTTTTAAAAGAAGTACTTAAACAGGAACACAACCCAGCATGGTCATGTTTCATTTCAGCTCCAGTCATGGAATACTTGGTGTTTTGCTTACAGTGACTGCTCCTGGAGCCCTGTTTGAATATATTTCCACCTTTTCAAAAAGCTAATGTATTATTTCTAGCCCTCCTGACTGCAGAGAGAAACTGAAACACTCCACCAAAGTGCATCCTACTGGCTCAGAAACTGGCAGGGCCCTAAAAAGGCCCCCCAGCCACTGTGAAAGCCAGTATCATGAAAGCCTACTCAACACCCCACCACTTGGAGTGGGGCGGGGACGGGGGGGAGGTAGGCGGAGTGAATCCAACTCAATCCACATCAGCCGCGTTCACACCGCGCTGCCGCCCGGTCCCGTCCTGGGGCTTGCACCGCTTCCGCCAGCCGAGGCGCCGGGGTGCGCTGCGCCGGCCGCCCTGCAGGGGGCGGGGCGCTGCACTGTTCGCGCCGGCCCGGAGGAAATGATGCGCTGGTTATTAATTACAGCGCCGGGCGCCCATTGGCAGAGCGGGGAGCAGCCACTTCCTCCTGCCGCCGCAGCAGCATCTCCGGCTGGCCCCGCCTCTCCTGCTGCCGCCGGGAGGGAACTTTGGCTCCGGCGTCTCGTCCGAGCCCCGGCGGGCCGGGCTGGGGGATGCGGCCGGGCTCGGCCGAGGGGAAGCGCCGTGATTAGAGCGCGGCCGGTGCTGCCTCCGCTGCACGAGACGGTGAGTGGCCGGGCTGCAGCCTGCGCTCCGCGGCCCGCCGGGTCCCCCCTCCGCGCTGCGCGGGCCGGGAACTTCTGCGGGAGGGCCGCCTGCCTGCCCCGGCCGCGGTGGGGCGTGGGGTCGGGAAGCGGCTGGGAGCCACCGCGGCTACCTGCCTCGGTGCAGGGGGAGGACTGGCAGCCCAGCCTGCCCTCTGCGCTCCGCTTCCCGGGCCTCCCTCTGCGCTCCGGCTCCAGTCCGCAGACGGCGGGGAACTCCCTCCCTGGCTCGCTGCACTTCCAATAGCTTCAAAGGCAGGAATGTGGGATTCATCTTCGGATGCCCACGAGGCAGATGCGGTTACAGATGTTGCTTTGCCAAGTCTACACCCCTCCCTCCCCCCGCGCTGTAACCGTGGAAGAGTCGCAAGAGAGGCTTGGGAACCTCCCCGTTTCAAATGGGTGGTGGTCTGGGTAGATGAATGCTGCTTAGAAATGTACTGACAATAGCAATTCGCCCATCTGTTTTCTCTTGTTACTGCTTTAAGTACGAAAACATTGTGTGGAAAGGCTTGAGTTTGCACGACTTTAACGCTTCTTTTGTAATGTAGAACTGATGTGGACAAGACAACAGAGTCCTGTGGCACTTTTAAAGACTAACAGATTTATTTATCGCATGAGCTTTTGTGGGAGAAAATCCCACTTAGTCTTTAAAAGTGCCACAGGACTCTGTTGTCTTTCTACAATAGACTAACACGGCTACCCCTTTGGAATTTGATGTGGACAAGACACACTTTCCTGTTGGTTTCAGTTGCCTCATGCTGATTGATGCTCATTACAATGAGTAACACACAAAAAGCAGTTAATTTCATTCTTTGAAGAATGCAGCTATCTGTTGGGGTCTTGTTTCAATTCTGCTGGCAACATTAAAGCTCTTCATAACAGAATTTTAAAACATCACATGGTCAAAAATAGAACTAGTTTCAAAATAACTTTGCTAGCAACTTTATAAATACTTGTAAATGCTTTAAAGTACACAACTAACTTTTCAAAATATATTCCAAAGGGGTAGCTGTGTTAGTCTATTGTAGAAAGACA
>ML685793.1:3473499-3494831 GCA_007922175.1 Pelusios castaneus | reverse complement strand
TCCCACGAAAGCTCATGCGATAAATAAATCTGTTAGTCTTTAAAAGTGCCACAGGACTCTGTTGTCTTTTCAAAATATAGTTCAACTATTATTTGTCAGGTGCTCGTTGCCACTAATCAAGTCTCCCTTTCCAAATGCATTGAAGTCAAAACACTAGATTGAAAATGCTTGAGGTGTGTGGGAAAACCCTATGAGATAAACATTACCAATTCTAAAGGGGTAGCTGTGTTAGTCTAGTTCAACAGAACAAATGAGGAATCTAGTGGCACTTTTAAAGACTTAACAAATTTATTTATTGCATAAGTTTTTGTGGGAGAAAATCCCATATCACTAAGACATGTCTGTGCTATTGCAATGTGTGTTGGTAACTTCAAACAAAATGAAAATACCACAGTACAGAAATCTAGAACATGGTCTGTTGAGTGTTCCACACAGGCATGTGGGAAATAGCTACAACCTGGATTCCTGGCCTCAAACAAGAAAGTTTGAGCTGGTGTGCTGAGACCAGGCTGACTTGGATTGCTCAACAGCAATCCCATTAGCCTGATGAAGAGTGATATTAACACAGACTGAGTCTTGTCTAGTCTAGTCAGTCTTGAGAAACTCTCTTCCCATCGTTTTCCCCTTTCTCACTCAGTGCCTCCCCCCTCCCCCTGCCCTGCTCTGATTGTGGAGAAGTTGATGTTTTACAACTGAGAAAGGAAAATATCTTGAAATTGTTAGGAATGTGAAGAATTCTGGTGTTTAGGGGAAGAACAAAACTTGAGTAAATGATCAAAATACACTTTTTTTAAAGACAACTTCTTTAGTCATATCCATTTAGGATAGACATAATAAGCAAATGCCTCTTATTTTACTACTTGTCTGGCTCAATTTGGAGATTAGGGGAGCAAATTAGGATTCTGCCTCCTGAAGAGATGAATACTAGATATCAGATTCCACCCTATTTCGATGTTGGGGCTCTTGTTTTTTAGTATTATAATCAGCCCCTGCCCCCAGCCAAAAAAACCCCAGGCCTGATTCACTGATTGTAGAAGAATTTTTTTCTACTATATGAATATAGTAGTCATGATGGGAGTTAATATTTATAGTTGATATTTTTTTTTACATATGCTAGTATGAGAGAGACACAACATTGACTGACATAAACCCAGTGTGATGAACACCAGTATAGAGAAGGCCTGTGTTTTGACAGGAAACCGATAATTCAAATGCATAAAGGATTTCTATAACTACCAGGCATTTCTGATTTGGTGGTGGTTAGTAAATGCATTTGTAGGGAGACTAAATCAAACCACCAATTTTAACATACCTCTATTTTGCAGGAATATCTGTAAAATATGTGAAAGTGAAATATGTATGTATTAATGGGCTGATATATATGTATTAACCTCAAGATTTTACTACTCATTGCATTTTGAAACCTGAGGCATAAGCATGGTGTTAGCCTTTCCAATAATGTAATTTGTAGCAATGCCCTGTAGAGGCATGAAAATGATATATATGCAGCAGTATCTTTTTGTAGTAAACTGGAAGAATGGTTTGCTTCATGCCTAGAGGGTTATACCTTGCTTAAACTTAATGAAGGCTGTGAGGTTGTACAGATGTTGTTGAAGGCATAATCTTCTGACAATGTTTTGTTACTGGTGATGAGGTAGGAGATAAACTTTGATTCCAGGCTGTTTTCAGTGCGGGCAATTAAAAGTGAAATGTACCTCTTTGCACCCCCCCACTCCCTTCCATGAGCATATTTGATATGGAGTCATGAAGATTTCCAAGTGGAGTCATACTGTCAGATCTAGAAACATCATCCATTTTTGTGATGTGAATTTAGGGATCTCAAACATGCGGACTGCGGGCCACATATGGCCTGCAGAGTTACTTCATGTGGCCCTCAACAACACCTGGAATTTGTTAAATAATACTATATTTTTTCCATTTTTTATTATACTTCTGTATCGTTGTATGAAAAGGCTTCAGTGATGTGGCCCTTGGGCCAATATCCTAGTCCTCATGTGGCCCTCATGGTGATTTGAGTTTGGGATCCCTTACTTAGACCCTTAATTCTGTGACTCCCAGTCATCCATTTAGGAAAAGTCCTATTTGTTGCAAAGGATGAAGCAATTTGTTTATGTCAATGACACAGCTATTAATAGACATCTCATTCTCTTTTCAATTTTCTTTTCTGTGTCCTGTAGCCTTGAACTGTGCCCTTCACTTCTTATCCATTGAGGCCATAGTGACCACATCAAACATTTTTATAAATATCTTCCAAATTCCATCATAAGGGCCTAATATTTGACAGTAATGCTCTTCCCAAGAAAGGTATGACATTGAAGGCAGTAGAAAGGGCAAGTGCCAGATGAAGCAGATTGCAAATGCCTAGCTGGTTCCTTTGATGGATCTAACTTTGGTCTTTGTGGATTAGTCTATCTTTTTGAACAAATTCTCCAAAATGCAAGTAAGGCCCCTCCCCCCCTACAGAATAACAGAGTGATGTTAGATACTATTATTTTGAGTGACTTGACCCCAATCTCAGTGTACCTTATTAGTATGAAAAATACTTTTCTGCCTTTTGTTATAATTAACTTAGTAAAGGACTTTAGGCATGCCATATTTTGAGAATTGCTCAGTGACCCAGATAGTACAAGATTTATGGGTAGTCCTTGCTTGTAGATCTTCCCACTACTTGTGTTCTTTTGTAATCTAATGACAAGTGGTCTTTCCCCTCTCTCCATTTCAGGACACACTTCAGGCATACTACAGTGACTGAGATCATTTCTTTAGCCATTTGAGTTTATACATCATCAGCCTTTATATGATTTGTAATCTCTCCAAAAATATAGAAGGTGGGGCTGTTATTAAAAAGAAAAAATGCCTGTGGGAAGGAAAGCATTTGTGAGTGTTTTAATTATAATTCATGTAAATATAGCAGCTTTCAAAGTTAGAAGCAGAGAAATGGAAATCCTGTTTGGATGATGATGAGGGCAGTATCAGTCGCTTTCAGTTGCATCAGCTGCTCTATTCTACAGGAGTCTCTGATGGCAAAGTCTCCTTGTATTTTCACTTATTCCTTCATAAGTAGGCATTGCAGACTTGATTTTTATTTATAATTATGATGGATATTATTTATCTTTAAGCATTCTTGCAGTTTTTAACAATTTACATTTTCACAGTTGCCCAGAACTTTGGTTCTTTAAGTGTGGTTTTTTTTTTTTTTTTTATTAAAGGTTTTTATTAACTTGACTGCCTTACTGCCAATATTTATGGGTGGTGGTGGTCAGACAACTGTTTAATGGTGGTAGATGTTGAGATTCAAAGCTTTAAGACAACACAAATTGTCAATATCACATGTTGAAATACACAAAGTAAACAGAGTATGATTTAAGGCTAAGTTCTCAGGCAACATTTTTTCTTACCATGGCTATCTAAATTCCAATTATAATTATGGGACTACTCTGTATGTCTGTGTGTGTGTGAATAAGGGTCAATTACACACACACACATTCATAAAAGTCTCTAATTCTTCCAAGCCTGTTTATAGGCTTCATTACAACAGTTGTTAACATCTTTCTAATTTTGTTTTTTCTGAATAATGAATGTAACCACGGTGGTTTCCTTCATTTATTATAAGGAATATAGCAACTTGGTGGTTTCTTTGTCTTTGCAAATGAATCATGTTACTTAGTGTTTGCTACTTGGTATAAGGAATATTGTAGTCATATTAGTTACTTATGAAGGGGTTTGTAAAGATTCTAGTGGTGACTACAGAAGTTGAGGCTGTGTGCATATTTTCAGCTGTTATTTTCTGAAGCTAGTTATTAACAAATTTCTGTTTACATAGAGGACTGTTTTGTATTTAATATATAATTTAATATAACTTTTTTGGTGTCCTGATGGTGGTTTTATACTGCTATTTAGCCTAATATGACAAATCGATTAAGATCTTGTCTTCTCCCCCCGCCCCAGTCTATCTGTCCATCCAAGTAAGGTAGCCTGATGATTCTAGGAAATTGAGGAAGTAGAGACTTGCTCTTTCTGAGCTCTGGGAAGCTCTTAGGGGGCAGAGGGGTGGAGGAAATAGAAAAGCCTCTTCTCTCTTTCAGCAGGAAAAGTGGTACAGTAGAGCAGAGCTAAAATGTTATGTTCGAAAAGGGTAGCCATGTTAGTCTAGTTCAGCAAACCAAGCAAGGAGTCCTGTGGCACTTTTAAAGACTAACCAATGTATTTTTCACATGAGCTTTTGTGGGTGAAGTCCCACTTCATCAGATGCTAGATAGTGGGGGGGGAAAAAAGACTTGCATTGAAAAAAACCAAAAACCTTTCAGTGTGGGAGGGAAAGCTAAATCCTGTGACTACATTTCACTGCGTCAGGTCAGATTACTTTAGCAAATCAAACAAGCTGTTACACAGTTTGAATCTATACAACGTATTTTTGATCACCAACAGTGATTCTCACCTCTCTCAACCTCACATTGCTACACATTGTTTGAATCTATACAACTTGTTTGATTTGCTTAAGTAATCTGATCTGATGCCTTGAAATGTAACCACAGGATTTATCTTTCCCTCCCATACTGAAACATTTTTTTAATGCAAGTTTGTTCCACTTTCTGGCATCTGTCAGAGTGGGACTTCACCCATGAAAGCTCCTGCAAGAAATTTGTTTACATTTTGTGCCGTTGATGTGGGATCAGGGCCCAAGAACAATATCCTGGTCAAAATGCCTGGTTCCATTTCTTTTCCTAGCAGCTTGACTTTACACATGGGCTTCCTGTAACCTCTGCTTGTACGTCTCCCTCTGTCAAATAGGTATCTAATAAAAATATAATTCACTCCATACACGCAGCGAGAAAGAGCTATGTTATGTATCTGTGAGGAGAGCTGTGGTAGGTCTGGGTCCCTAGACAGCACTGAATCTGGGTCCTGTCCTGTCCTGCCAACCCATAAGCATGTGATTAAAAAGCCTAGTGGAATCCACATTGTGTGTTTTGACTGGTGTTATAGTCTGAAATGGTCCTGGAGAAAACCTGTTAAAATCTAAACTGCCTTAAGAACATATTAGTTAACATGTGTTATCTAATATTGCCTAAAACCATAATGTTAAATCCTACTCTAGGCAAGTCCATAGCATGTAGTAGGACCCTTAATCCTTTCTGTGCTCCAGTCTTCCACACCTGTAAAATAGTAGCGATACTTCCCAGGGGTGTTGGAAGCCTTAATTCCCAAAAACTTGTCAAGTGCTTTGAGTCTCTCCTGTGGAAGGAGCTCTATAAGCACAAAGTTTTCTTATTACTGTAAGTTTAGTAGAAATGTTGGTTATTTAAATTCAAACCCTTGTAATATTTACAATACAGCCTTAGAATAATATTTTCAGTCTCACATAAAGCGACTTAGGTGCACAGGTTCCATTTTTCAGAAGAGAGTAAGGATATATCTATGCCACAAAGAAAAGCCGCTGTCACCAAGTCTCAGAACCCATGCCAACTTATTTGGGTTCACTGGCCTTGGGCTGCCAGGCTCTCATTAGCAGTATAATAGGCTCTGGTGCCCAGTAAGGGGAAAGGGTCTTGGTGCCTGGGGTTCCACTCTGAGTGGGAACATCTATGGTGCTATTTTTGGTCCTGCAGCCTGAACCCAAGTCAATTGACCCAGGCTCGGTGATTGAGTGCTGTGGGGTTTTCTTTGCAGTGTACATGTACCTTTTTAGGTTTCACTGACTTGCAGTGGGTGCTTTTGAAAGTACCACCCTGTATTACAGAAGAACCAAGCAGAATCACAAAGATGACACTGAGTTTGTTTTTACTGGCTAAAATGAGTGAGATTATGGAAGATGAAAGAGATTAAAAGTCAGATAACATCAAGATCTGACTAATAACATGTAATGTGTTTTTAAAAATGTTTTTAATACATCTGTTAGCTATTTAGTAGTGGGTTTAAATATGTTGACTCAGATGGAAAGCCAAAATCAAAATAATTGTAAATGACTATGAATGATTCATTTGCTAGTGTATGGAGAATATCAGGTACTGCATCCAATGTACTGGAGACAACAAATGGTTCTTTGAAGTCCTGGATCCTGCTGATCACCAGTAGGGAGAGAGGTCTGGGGGTTTCACTTATCTCTGCAAACCCTGAATTCTTCTCAAGTAGCGTATCTGTGGGTGCTCCACTATAGGTGTGTGCAGCCCCACACTGTTAATCAGAGAATTTTGATAGCAGTCTGTCCTGTCTCATGCACACACAGCTCCACACCTGTCAGGAGGCTCGCCATTGTGTGTAGGCATTCCTACCTCGGTTCTTTCTCAACTGCCCCTGGCTAGAGACAGGCAAGAGCTGTCTGTTTGTGGATCATTAACTCCTCCTAATAGTTTTGTGAATTTTGAGCTTTTCCTTTTGAGCTTTTTTCTTTTAATAGTTTTGTTTTTAGTTGGCTAGCCCCTGAGGTTATGCCTCACTCTCCAGGCTTCGAAAAGTGTCTTAGCTGCATAGACTCCATCACAGTAATGGGCATTCACAGTGATTTGCTGCTTGGGGTGGGATGGCCAAGCCACCAAAGTGTGATTGGGACCAGCAGCTAAAAACTCTGCCCTTGGTGGACACGGATAAAGCATATACTCCTGCTCATGGAGTAGGCCCTTCAATTCCCAGCGTCCCAGCCAGAGCTATCAACACAACCATCTTTGTCGAAGGCAGGTGATCCTAAAGGGATGAACCACTCACTCAAGATGTTTAAAACAGTTTGAGTCCCGTAGTGAGCCCCAATCAAGCAGGAAACGATCTCTGGCCCCACCAGCATCTCTGGTGCTGTTGGTATCAAAGCTCTCTGGAGTGGTACCCAAGGTATGCTTGGGTACTGGACTGATTGAGCAGACCAACTTGCTCTAAGACCTGATGGGAACTGGGCAAAGAAGTAATATTGCCATGGCATGTGAGAAGCATAAAAGATCTGTCCTGGGGAAGGCTATATTGACAGTCAGCAGCACTGACGCCAGTCCTAGTGTATGTGTGTATGTGGGGAGGGGGGGCACCATTGAACCAGGTGTCTTGGTCTGCTTCTCTGATTCCAGCAGTACAAACATCTCTGCACTGATGCCCACCAGCACCCTTCGCACTGGTGGATTTCAGGTGTGCAAAGGACTTCTTTCTGTCTGAGAGACTGGACTTGCCCCTACTCAGTACTAGGGCTCTGGTACCGAGTTTGGCCAGAGCATTGGACTCAATGACATCTCCACATGGTGCACCGTCGTTCTCTTCAGAGTTAGTGAGCGGGAGGACCTGAGTTCTCAATGCTTATCTTACATATCAGGTGGGTCCCAATTTTATTGGGGACACCAGGCATACCGCCTGCCTGCCCCTCAGTCTTCATGATTGGGGCAACTGTAGTTTCAGCTGCCAGTCCCCTATCCTTAATGGTCATACTGGGACACTGGCAGGCCCACTGGCAATAAACCTCTCGACCATCATTATGAGTAGGCAAGAAGACGTATTCTTCCTTCACCTGCAGCATCAAAAGGTTTGGAATCTCCTGAGCAATTGGGGGAAGGAACCGAAGTTGAGATGGAAATGGAACACACCTCTCAAGCTTTTTTTTTTCCTTTATCACCTGATGAGGTGGTGATGCCCCTTCCACAGTCCATGGCAGATAGTTTAAAGTCATTTCAGAACTTGACTTGGAGGGTTGCGGAAGTCCTGAAATAAAGCTGCACCAAGTGACTGAGCTTCACAACAAACTAGTGAATATTTTACACTCTTCATCCACTGTTTCTTCCTTTCCCCTCCAAACACTTTTCTGTGCCCCTCTTCAAGGCCCCTTCTCATGAGAGTCTTCTGTGCAAGAGTTAAACCATCTGCTCAGTGTAAAAGCTGTAGAGCCTGTGCCAGTGTATCTCAAAGGATTCTACTCTTGTTAGTTTTCGATACCAAAGTAAAAGAGAGGCTCAAGCCTTAGAGTGCTCAACAGATATGCCAGAGTGCCAAAATTCAAGATGGCCATCCTATCAACTCTCATCCCAGCATTGAAAGAGGGACATTGCATCTTGAAGGTCAAGGGCTGAGAACCATATTTCTACCATACCAAGTCACTGACATTCTCAGATTCATTTTGGGTCAGGATCACTATCAGTACAGAGCACTCTCTTTGAGCCTCTCATCAGCACCCAGGGTATTTGCTAAGGACCTTTCGATTGTAGTGGCTCATTCTACGCTCTCATTATGAATTATCCTTGCCTGGCCAAATGCCTTATCAGGACATGGTCCTGCACAGAGGCCCAATGGGTTTCTCAGATCACATGGGACCTATTTCTAAATCTGAGTCTACAGATTAATAAACACAAAAATGAAAAGAATGCGGGACTCCTGTCCCTTGCCCAGCAGGGAAAAGGAGTGTGCTGATGGAAGAAGAGAGGTGGGAGAGGCATTTTTCAAATTTGCTATCAAGATATGAGTACCAGCCTTTTTTTTTTTTAATAAACTGGTGAAACTGAACTGACAAACAAGTGCTCAATTTGATAGAACAAGTTTGTCTAATTGGTGGCTTATTGAACACTCTATGTTAATAGAATAAAACAAACACGTAACTTAATGCATAAGAAAAGTAATACAGTTTTGAGGTTCAAAGTAACTAAAGTGCTTGCCTTTCACACAGTGTATTGATTTAATTATGGATTAGGCTATTAAACTTGTAAGAAACAATGTTACTCTGTGAACCTTCACTCTTTCATTCCTTGACTTTTTGTGACTTACATATGTAACTTATCTGCATAAAGGTAAAAGTTTTGCAGTGTCTGCATTTATTGCCATTTCTCAAAAAGAAATTCTGGTGGACAGTTCAGAGCTGGTAATATTTAAATAGTGTTGGCTTAGCTTTGAAATAAACACCCTGTGCAGATGGGCTCTGAACAGTGAATTGGATCGGATTGGGAGGGATGAGTTAATGCCATGTTCTGCAAGGCTGGCTAACAGGTCAGTAGTCTATCAGTGAAAAGTAGATGAGGGCAAAAGAAACTTAATTTGCACATTTTGGAGTACTCAGTGTTGCCATCTCATTTTATTGTAAATTTTGTGGTATTTAGTCTCTTTTCTTAGGTCTCGGTGCTAGAACTGAGAGATTTAGCTTTTTAGTCATCTTGGCTGTAAAGAAAAGCCAGGAAACAAATTAAAAACACCTCAAATCCTATTTTTAAAAAAAATCTCATGACTTTGGGGTGGAGGGGCAACTCGTGACTTCTTTTCTTTAATGCTTGTAAATGGAACTTGGGAATACTCAGTTTGCTGTTTGGAATAAAATGTCATTTAAACAATCCAACTATAGTTGCAGACATGCACAATTAGACACATTTGTTTAACTTTTTTTATTAGTGATAGTGCGGAAGGTCACGAAGATAATACAGAACTACATTAGGTGGCTGAAAGCTCCATGTGAAAGCTGGATTGTCCTGACCCCACAAACGGGGGGAGCAAAAGGTGTCCCTCTAACCTTACTTGCACATGGTTAAGTTTTGGGTGGGCATCAGCTCTTGGGTTCTGTTTATGCTACAGTTGCAGTTGAGTTGGAGGTCAGGTTGTCGATTTAAACGTGGCCAAAACATGCAGGCCATGCTTAGGATGTAGATTCTTCACACCCTTGAGCACTGTAGTTAGGCTGACCTAAGTTTTTAAGTGTAGACCAGGCCTAACTCACAGTTAGGGTGGCAGTGGCCTCAATCTCCAGCCTATAAACCAGGGGTCTCAAACTCAAATCACCATGAGGGCCCCATGCGGACTAGGATATTGGCCCAAGGGCTGCATCACTGAAACCTTTATAAACCGGGCCACCAGTTTATTTAATTAAAATTAAAATTAAAAATTAATTGAATTCAAAGTGAGTGTAAATAAAATTAATTAATTTGGTTTAATTGATTTTGAATGAATTTTTAATTGAAATTTAATTTTTAGAAAGGTTTTTAATTAAAATTCCTTTTTTAAAAAAAAAACTTTAGAGAAGGAAGGAAGAGAAAGGGAAGGAGAGAGAGGGCTGCTTGCAGCCCCAAGGGGAGAGAGCAGCCATAGTCTGGCTCCCCGCTGCATGCTGGGACCAGGCAGAGCCCCCCACGGGGATCTCATGGAACCTTCCCTAGCATGGGAGCCCTCCCCAGACCCTCCCTCCTGCTGCACACCTGAACCCTGACCTGGCCCCAGGCATGAGTCTGCCTGCTCTGATCGCTGTGCCGCTCTCCCCCGTGGTTGCTGTTGCAGGCCAGGGTGCTCTGTGTGGCGGTAGGCTGCCGAGGCCCTGGGAGGGGTAGAGGGGAGGCAGGGGGTTTGGCATGACCCAGAAGCACTGCCGATGGCAGCAGGACCCTGGTTGGGAGGCAGATGGCTGCAGCAGCCCGGCTGTTGGCTCCCAGCCAGCAGGGCGCGGGCTATTTGAAAAGCCATCCAGGGGTTGGGAACCCGTGAATTCCAGCTTTTGTCGTGGGCTGCAGGAGGTAACTCTGCGGGCCGCATGTGGCCTGCGGGCCACGTATTTGAGACCCCTACTATAAATTGTCATAATAACTACCATGTTCAAGTTAGGGAACTGCAATGGGTTGGTATCGCGAAGGGTGCAGAGCTTTACTGGGATTGTCTAAAATTCTTACTTGACAACTGTGTGTACAGAAATAATGCCCCCATGGCGATCTCTTTTCCCACCCTCAAAAATCAATATTCAACGAGAAAGGGCTGACTGGATAGCTTTAAACTTGAAGTCACTTTCTGCAGTCTTTGGAGTTCTCACGTAACTCTTAAAATGCTGAAGTGTGTTTCACTCTTAAACAAACCACTGCACAAATTCTTCTAAAAAAAGGTGGGCTCTGTGTAATGTTCAATGTTGGAATTCAATAAAAATCCTGATGTAGCTTGAAGTAATTATAGCTATAAAAGCTTTAATATTTTGTCACTCGTGTAATATAATAAGATGTCTCTTCCCAAAGAAGGTTTGTTTGTGTTTTTGTTTTTTTTAAAGCAGGTTTTGGGTTGCTTCATTGGAACAAGTTTACACTTATTTTTTTCATTTGCCTGTTTTAGGTTTAATTGTACTTCGAAGGGCCACATGAATTCTGTGTGCTGGGTTCCAATGTAGACAGCTACAAGCTGAGGAGTGATACTAGACTTCTTACATGTGGGGGTGGAGGGGTTTGTTTGCATTTTCCCATCTATTCTGAAAAAGGGTCTGGGAACCCAAATAGGATTGACAGTATTGTGTTGGTTAGAAGTTTTTTTTTTTTTTTTTTTCCTCAAAGAAGTTCTTGAAGCTAAAACTTTTCATTTACTGATCTATTAAAATCCACTGATCCTAGTTAATATTAAAAATAGTGTTGATCACAAGTTGGTATGGTTTTATACATTTCATCTGAAATGCCCTTGGGTATACCCATTACACTAAAGTCTCTTAAATTAATTTTTTATTCTCAGTAACAACATGAAACATACTGAAAGAAAGCTATGTTAATTTTAGTCATTTTCCATACAATAAAGTAAACTAATGATCAAATTAATTACTTTACTATACCAATAGGGAAATCAACATCAGAAGAAAGCACTGGAACTTTCTTCATTAACAAGGAATTGTAGTTTCATCTAATGATGTCATTAATAAAGTAAAAAGATGTTCTTGTACAGCATTCTGATTTTTTTTTATTTTCTAAAATTAAGTACCTAATGTGGCAAATCTTCTGTGAAATTCTTGGTTCTGGTGTTCTGAAAAACAATTGTCTTAAAAAATGTGTAGTCTCCTATACTTGGGATTAAGCATAAATAGACTAAATGTGTGCTGTATAAACATTCTCTATATAAATCATGGAAAATCAGTGTTAAACATCAAGAGGTTGATTTTTATCTCTGAGTGTAATTGGTTTGGTAGGTTTAAGATTAAAATTAGTCCTTAGTTCATTCCACAAAGTTTTAAGGCAACAAATGATTATGCCGATTAGTCTTAAAATGTGGGATTTTAACCCTTAAATTGACTGACTCAAAGAGGCAATCAGGTTGTAATTTAGAAGTGCCTTTCTTTCTTGGTACTTGATTTTTTTTAAATTTGAAATCTTGAAATTGTTTTAATGGTGAAGAATAAGTTTACACAGGTGCATCGCCTTCAATTTCTCATGTGCTCCCATAGTGCAGCACTAGTTCAATTGCAAATATGGGGAAAAATTTAACTATTACCAGAAGTTAAACAAAACAGTTTGTCAGGTATAAATGTGAAACTTATTCCAGAAACTTTATTTTTTTAAGAAGGCCAGATAGAGTTTAGAATAGTGTTTGGTAGAACTTGTAATCTTTCTCTGAATCAATTTAATTTTCATACTACTAATAGACGTTCTCAAAGTTAGCTGCCTTAGGGCTTCATATAAGGTCTACTCTGTATTTACTTTTCTCAGCCCGGTTCCCTCATCAGTACTATGGAGAAGGTGCCCCTTCAATACTCTACTGGCTGACAAACACCTGGCTGTGTTCCCTATTCAGGTAAAGAGATAGAGTCCTGTGGCACTTTTGGATCAATTCAAGTGGCTCCAGCAAAGGGAGTCAAGGAGAATGTTGCTCCATTTGTGGCAAATTACTGTAATGCTAATTTATGCAAAGTGCACTCCAGTACAGTGATGATTGATGTACAGGTGTTGGGTGTAGCCACGTGTGACATTATCTTCTAGATGTTCACTTTTTTGGTGACTCTTGCACCACCCTGACCAAGATAAATGTGCTTCCTATAAATAAGCAAAAAGAACATATGAATCTAGGTAGTCCACCTACTCAATCAGAGCCTGCATTTCAATGTGTTGTCTTTTGAAGCTTGTCTGAAGTTTACATATTTCATTTTGGAAAATGATCAGTGGCATGAAGTGCTCAGACATGACAATGGCATAGGCTCAGCATATGATTTGATTGAGGTCAGTCCAGGGAGGCTGGCCCTACGGACCCTAGCAGCAAGCAGGGATTGTAAGAGCCCTGAAACCAATGGATCACTTCCCCAGTACAACATTAAGTAAGGTTATCATCAGCCCTACAGAGCTTTCCTGGACAAGCCTGGTGCAGGGGGCAGGACTGCCTGGACTGGGACTGTAAAGTGTAGCACTGTTTAAGACTCTGGGTAGTGTTGCTGCCATAACTTAAGCTATTGGATTTTAGTTCCTGGAGTAGATGAGAATTGGGAGAGCACAGAAGTGGCAAAAGGTATGAAAGGGACAGCCACCTTTTGTTCTAACCTTTCCCTGGACTGCAAGGTTAGTTAGCCTCTGGGAGGTGTAACTATAGCTCATGCAGACATACAGCGCTAGCTTTGATCTAGCTGGCTCGAATAACAATAGCATGAAGTTGTGGCTGCCTGAGGTAGCCACCTGAGTACACACCCAGGGCACTGAGTGGACCTGTACAGCCCCTCTGCTGTGGCGTGGTGTTACGTGGGGTGGGTCTACTCAGGCTGTGGTTACATTTCTAATTGCAGTGTAGATCAGTGGTTTCCAACCTTATTTGGCTCAAGGGCCGCAGATACTATTTTTACAATCCTGAAGGCCCACCATTCTCTCTGCTAACAGGCCCCCAACCCTGCAGCCCGACAGAAGGAGTTTAGGGAGGAGGCAGCCTCCTTGCTGGTCTCCCATCTCCCTGACGGCAGCAGGGAAGCCACGTGCATTGTGCAGCCTTGTGCATGGCTCCTGGGTCCCTAGGCAGTGGCTCCCTTCTGCAGCCAGGAGGATGGAAGATCAGTGCTCCCCCCCCCCCCCCCCGGCTCCAGCAGGGACCCCCGCACCTATGGGCTTAAGTGGAGTGCTTTGTCGTGCTCCCTGCGACAGATGGGAATGGGTGTGCTGATCTCCCATCATCTTGGTTGCAGCAAGGAGCCTGAATCAGTCTCTTAGCCCCACAGAAAAATGCTCTTCCTGAGTCCTTTAGGTAATGGCTCCCTTCTGAAGCCCAGGAGCATAGCCAGCCCCTGATTTCTGGCTGCGCCCCTGAAAAGGGAGGGTGGGCCTGGTCGAGGGCAGCTTCCGGTCACAGGACCAGAAGTTGCACACCCCTCCACCCCCAGGGAGGGGGAGAAGCATTGTGCCGGCAGCTGGGCCTCGCAGCCGTGATTGGAGAGGAGGTGTCGGCACTGGTGCCCCTCTTCTGCTCGTGGCATGCTGCTGGGCAATCACAGTGGAGAAATTCATGCCACTGCCAGGCACTGCTAAGGGTGGGCTTTATGGCAGAGTGGGTGGACCCAGGCCCACCCTTCTGCAGCCAGCAGGGAGCCACCGGGCACTTGGAAAACCACTGCGGGCCACTTTTGGCCCCCAGGCCACAGGTAGGGAACCACTGGTGTAGACGTACCCTATGAGGTTCCGTGTGGTGTCACACTCTCTCTCTCAAGCTTCTTAACACCTTGTCATTCTGCTGGTGGGAATGCTAATATAAACAAGGCTGCCGGCATTTTTAAGTAATAGTCTAGACTGCTGAAAGAGATTGCACAATGTGATTGAAATGCTGGAGACCAGCCTGAATTAGCACTCCCATTAATGCAGGTGCACTTATAAGGGCATAAGAAATCTTACGGGGAGAGGAGAGGACAGCAGCTACCCTGCACTCCACGGTTTCATCCACAGCTGGGATGGGCGTAGGCTTTGTGAGGCCAGGTGTAAATTAAAATTCAGCCAACAGTGTGAGAAGTGAGAGGTGAGGCAACTGGCTGGCTGAACTAATGTCCCTTGCAAGGGTATTTGGAAGAATATTGATAATTACAACCGCAGATGTGTGGCACCCTTTGCAGCAGCATGATTCACAACAGCCTTCGTCCTGGCCTGCAAAGATGTTACCAAAGTAAGATTTTATTTAGAGCCATGTTAGCAATTGTAGTATTTCTTGCCATGTGCATTTTAAGCTCCTGAAATAGTAGGAGCTGGAAGCTAACAAGACTTTTCCCTCAAAAATACAGGAGCTGTTAATCATTATTTAACATTGACATAGGGATGCTACTTACAAACCACAGCTAGGCTGGGCTGTACCAACACACATCACAAAGGACAGTTCCTGCCCTAAAATGCTTACCATTGTTTGTTCCTGAACTGTCTGGCAACTGGTTTGAACCTGACTCTGAAATACTTGTGGAAGGAGAATTACAAAAATTGATAGTGCTGATTGATTTTTAACTCCATCAGGCCTGATTTTCCGACCATTGAGACTGTTAGGAATAAGGGACAATATTCCTGTGGAAGTGGGATAGAGCATTTACTGAAAGGCAATACCACTGCTCCTGTGTCTTGGTTCTGTAATATTTACAAATAAAAATGTAGAATATGTAGGGGGAAAAAAGGTTATATGGTTACAAGATGATGCTGTTCAACTTTGTTTTTAATCTTTCCAAAATTGTTAAATCATGTGAAGCTTTAATATTTATTTCTAGTACCGTAGTAACGGAAGCTGTATTCGTGTAGGGAATTTCTTTTTCTGCCTATCCCAGTCTCTTTCTTGCATTCATTCTTTTCAGTAATCCTGCACTGTTTTTTGGAAAGACTATTTTGCCAGCAAATCCATGTCCGATTATTTTGGGCTTGCTGGGTCTGGAGACCAGTTATTTAGAATTAAGCTGTGAGCCAGCTTGGTGTTGCAGAAATCATGCACCTCCTAAATATTTTTTTAAAAAGGATATGTGCAGGGAAGTTATATATATATATATTAGAGAGGGAGGGGGGGGGTCCCATCCCAAATATCGAGAATAGAACCAGTGCCATGGCTGAAGATTCCCACTCGCTAGAAAGCACTTGACACTCGAAGCTTTTGATCCTTCTCCCAAGACTAATGGAGTCTATCCATTAACTTTAATGTGACTTGGATCTAAAGTACCAGCTGAATGGGGCACATAACTTTTCTTTAATTCTTCACTGCCAGGTAAGTGGCAAAAAGGATATGGAAGGGGCCTACAGGTAAGAAGCAATCAGGAAAGGTAAGGGAGTTGGTAGATTGCACTTTACTGTCTTTCTCCAATGAAAATAAACAGGTGGTAGTGAGGAAGTCTGAGATTCAATAGGAGAAGAAAAGAAGGAAAAACGAAATTCGACTGTTTTTAAAAAATAAAGCTTTTTCACACAGCATTTTTGACAGCATAACTTCAGTTGTGCATGTTAAAGTAAAGGAAGCATTTCTTAGAAAAATACTACATGGTGATGATAATTTGAAAAGGGGTGACAGCTTCTGGCAGCTGGTCATTTGGTAGTACCTGAGCCAAATTGGCTGAGACTTAACTGCTTGTGGCAGTGACTGGTAACTTGTCACTGGGTTTCAAAGCTTGCTAGCAAAGTTCTTGGGAACCTGAAGTATGCTTTTGCCTTCCCAAACGTTTGGGGGCGTGCTCAGATTGTCTTGTAATGTCCACAACACCTTTTCCTTAAACTGTAGCAAAAAGTTAAGCAATGGTGCCCCCTTCTCATTTTGTGCTAGAGGGCCAGACCCAAGCACTAAATGAAATCACAAGGTGTGTCCTTAGGTAATATTTGACGACACAAATAAGCATCCCCACAGTTTGGTAAGATAAGCAGTAGAGCTGGTTTGGATATTTGACGTCTTTTTTTGGTATCTCACTATTCAGCAGATAACTTGTCATATCAATCGGTCAGCTCCATAGGCTGGATGAAAGTTAATTAGGTAAGTTATTTGATGCAGGAACATAATCAATGAATAACTTTTTTTTTAAAAGGGTGAATAACTTATTTAGACAGTCCTAATCTTCAGCCTCTGGTTGAGAGAGGCCCAGCTTTAGAATACCAGAGGTTTTTAATAAGCCTGAGATGCCTTGGCAGAGTTGTGTGGGATCTCTAGTCTGGAATAAAAGAGGGTGTTGCATGACATCCTAGACTGCATTAGCAGAGCTGCATGTGTGGGGAAACTCACTGGGCTCGCCTTGTACTGTAGTGGATTTAGCGAGTGCTCTGCCCTGTAGCTTAGTGTGTACTCATTTAAGAGGGCTACTGAAAAAAATAAAGGCTAAATGAAGCTGGCAGAAGACACCTCTTCAGAACTCAGTCATGCAGAGGTTTTGGTACAATGGAATGGTTGAAATCTTTTTTTTTTTCTTCTTTCTTCATCCCCTGCCCCCCCCATTAGCTTCCGTTTAACAGGAGCTACTTTATTGGGTTTCAGTTGTCATTCTGTTAAAACTCTACTGCGAGACATAGAAATTCTTGACATATGTTTGTTCCTGAAAACATAGACTCTATACTGCTTTGGTCATTTTCGGCTTCATTTTATTATGTGATTGTCAACTTAAAAAGAAAAACAAAAAACCGCAAACCCCTGCATTTGGCAGCAAAGCAGCTTCCTGCAGCCTAGGACTTTAAACGCTATAATTTGTCCGTGAAGGCCTGTGCATTACAGAAATGAAAATTCTTTCTCTGACAGCATTCATTGCTTAGCACACAGCAATTTGGCTGTCAGAAACAGCTGGCACAGTAGGATGGGACAATAGGAAGGGGGAGAGAAGGAAGTGCTTACTCAGAGCACCAACTGAGAAGATCAGGTTACACTGTCTGTCATTAACAGACGACACCATGCTCTAAAAGATATGGCTTCATGTCTGAGCAGGAGTCTGTGGCTCAGACGGTAGGTGTTTTACTAAACAATTGAAGAAAAATCTTTACTCTGCAGTGATTGCCCAATACTGGTTTTCTTTGTGTGTTAAGTTATGCTAAGTGTATCTTCTGTTAGATGGAGCTATGCATTAAAGTAAAATTTTTCACCCCTTTTTTTTCTTCTTCCTTAGGTTAGGAGTCTTGCCTGGTTTTTTTTTCCCATTTCCTGTATGTGTTGCAGTGTGGGGGAGGGGTCCCATAGTTGTGAAAGTATTGCTCAGCGGGCTTGTTTTCTACATCACAGTTCTCTTTTAGTTTGGCTGCTGGTTAACAAAAGTATAGTAATTGTGACTATCTACTAATTTTACTTACTAAATAAGACTGGTAACAATGGAAACACAAGTGTTTGTGGTATCCTTTCTCCAGTATGTCTGTCACTCCCTCCCGCCCCCCCCCCCCCCCGGCCATCAAAAGTGCTGTTTTTTCTGTGTCTCTCCAGTGTAGCTTTGTGTTTTCTCTGTATTGATTTTCATGATTCATTGAACATGAGCTAAGCAAAAAGCATACTTAAATGATGTTGGAGACAGCTGTCTGTTCAAGTAGGAGATGTATGCATGGTGTAATGGCGCCAGATTTTTCTTCCATTACTTTCTTCAGTATGTAGTAGTAACATTTCACTAAAGGTTCTTTCATTTTCCTCTTGTTAAGCCTCTAGGTCTTATCTTAAAATATAATGTGTTGTAAGGAACTCGTCTATGCTACAAACATTGGTATGATTTCTGTTCCTGAAGGCTTCACTACTATTTCTGTAGTGATCTATCTTTCGGAATCATTCAGGTTGGAAAGAATTATTTTTTTTTGTTGGTTTGAGTCCTTATTAAAGAAGTATAGAAGAAGAAGAAGAAGAAGAAGGGATTAGATTTCTTTTTTAAAAGCTGAGTGGTTAGGTAGCAGGACTGATGAAAGTGTATGTATGGAGAATTTTAGATAAAAGCAGAAACTTCTATAATGTTCTGGAGACTGTGTACAGGCTTCCTCCCCGTCCCCAGTTTTAATCTGTTACCCTTTGTACAGCAGAGGCTGAAGTTCCAGATGTTGTTTTGGATTAAAGATCGTGAATGGGGAAAAAATAAGTTTTCTTAATAAGAGTCAATGCCAATGGTTGGTTCTGCACTGACAGGAAAATGGAGCGAGGACTCCATTAATGGTGTATGCACTGCGTAGGAGGCCAATAAAACAATGCCAGTATGGGACTCTTTTTTTTCTAGTAAAGATGGCAATGAGCAGTGCCAACTGCAAGAAGAGGCAGCTGCAGACTAACAAACAAGGATTAAAATAAAAAATGATTTGGGTGGGAGTGGATTTTTTTCTTCTCTTGCAGGTAAAGAGTAATTATTAATGATGAATGCTATTTGGAAATGGAACACAGTCTTGAAATGCTTTAGCCACGTGTGGAGAGTTGTGGTGGGAAGGAAAAGGGGACAGAGGATGGGACAGAGGATGGAGAGACTTCAATAAATTTATCTTTAAAATTCTGTATTCTCAGGGGTCAGGTGACCTTAGTGGCTTGCCACCCTGAACAATTTCACTACTTCTATTGGTTTGTAAAGTGTTATATATTTATATATTTTTTAAAAGCCAAATATTTCCTGCAATCAACTGAGGAGCTCTTGTTTTTAAATAACTACATTCCACTTTCTCTTGATCTCAGTTGTGTCCTTCTCCTGAGTTCTGGCAAATCTTACCAACGGTGATCAGGCTTTCCATTCAGTGGCATGCCTTTCCCGTCCAGTATCTGATAAGTTACTGTGCTGTTTCACTACTTCTGGTCTCTAACAAAGCCCTCCTTCTCCAGCTTCCCTGACCTTGGAGTGCAGCTGTTGCAAGGTAGCTACTTCACTTATGCTGATTCATGGCAAAGTCCTAATAGTCACAATACCATGCACCCACATGTAGTGTGGAGCTAAGCCATTACTCATCACCAGGGATCCTTGTTTTCTAGGATGTTGGGAGGGTGACGGGGAAGGGATGACGCACTGAAATTCTCTGGTTTGTAAAAAAGCTAAAAAAATCCACAATTTAAATGAAGCACAGAACTGTAGTTTCCTTGCCCACAATAGATATAGATATCAATTGAACACGGTTTTGATTGATACATAGTAGAATGGAGTTTATCTGAATTTCTATTATCTGGCTCCCTGCATTAACCGAACTACTGATTGTGCCAGGGTTGACCCTCCCCTTGCGCTGCTTGTTGGGGCTGATCTCCCAGAGCCCCCCTCCGCCCCATCCTAAAATAATAGACAGAAAGCTCTTTGCCATTCTCCTGATTAGCTGAATTTTTGATTATCCAATCTGGTCCCGGTTTCAATATGATCAGATAAATGGGGCTTCATTGTAAACTTAAAGTACATACAAAAATCCACCCCCGCCCACTGGTTGCCGCATAAGAGGAGGAGGTTGCACGCAATGAATAAATAAACAAGAGCCCCCACTTTCAGGGGGAAAATTGTCACCTCCAGGAGTTGTGTTGGCAGCTTTTTTTCATGCTGGTCATCCTGGAAACCCCTCCCCCCACCTCCCCAGGCTTCCCACTGCCACAGGGGATTTATGTGGCAGCCCTGACCCCCCCCCCCCCCGCTGCCACCGCAGGGGGTTTTAGCAACAGCACTCAGCAGCGCAGCACACAATCTCCGCATTGTCCCCTCCCGCCTGAAGAAAGCCCTGCTGCTGGCAATATTTTGGTGGGGGTGGGGGTGGGGTGCACACTCAGCCATGTGCCGAGACACACTTTTGTGTTGTGACACAATGGTTGAGAACCACTGGTTTGTATGACTGACTGGCTTGAAATGTGGTATGTTTCCTCAGGGCAAGTAAAGGCTTCATCTGTCTATGCTAGTGATTTGCACTGGTGTAGCTGCCCTTGTGGCCTGACATGGGGGGTAATTTCCAGTGCAAATAAGGCCTTATTTCCTGTCTCCGCTAGAGAATTTTTAGCGCCCTCTTTCCCCCTCCCCCTTTTGGTTTACCAAGGCTTAGTCCATTTTTCTCTGGACTGTGTTCCTGCCATTGATCTGATTTGCACTCTGACTCTCAATTTTTTGCTCCATTTAAGTTGGGTATCGATTTACTTCCTGCCCTTTCTGTGATGGGCTTTGTTAGCAGAGACAGCCTTTGGCTATTGGGGGCCCTACGTGAAGGCCCATTGCGGGACCCACTGTGGGCCTGTGGGGCTGTTTTAGGCCTCTGTACCCCCCTCTCCATGGCCCTGCTCCCCCCTCCTCCCACAACCCCAGTCCTCCCTTGTCTGCAGCCCACGCTCCCCGGCCCCATCCCAGCTCACAGCCTCTGGCCCCAGCCCCAGGAGCCAGCTCTTTCAACTATGGCAGACACGGCTTTTAGGGTAGGCGAAGCAGGGGATGGGGCCCCTACTGCTCATGGCCCTAGGTGTGTGTCTGCTTCACCTACTCCAAAAGCCACCTCTGCTTGTTAAACTTAAGTCTCTGCTTTTTGAGCTTGGGAGTCAGAGAGGAATGGGTTTGTCTTCTGTGGATGGGGCCCAGTGACCTTTGTGGAGGAATTAATCTCCAGCCCTGGAGATCCTGGTCTAGTTCCATTTGAGGGAGTAAGGTACTCCTTTGAGGAAATTACAGAATGAAGAGGCTGATATAAATTCCTGATGGAGCTAGAGCCAGGTGGATGGAACAGAGCGAGTAACTGGATCAAGAGTTGCCTTAACACCTGATTATCAGGTGTTCATTACGTGCTTTC
>ML685793.1:3436120-3473099 GCA_007922175.1 Pelusios castaneus | reverse complement strand
TCATACACTCCCCTGCATTTTATTTCCTCCCACTCTGTAACTTTCCTATCTTCAAAGCGTCTGACGAAGTGGGATTTTCTCCCACGAAAGCTCATGCGATTAATAAATCTGTTAGTCTTTAAAAGTGCCACAAGACTCTGTTGTCTTTCTACAATAGACTAACACGGCTACCCCTTTGGAATTTGAAGTGTTAAACTCATTCTGCCAGGGGGCTGAATTACCTTTTTTCAAGTTAGTGGGATGAAGTGTACATTTAGGGCTACGTACATCTCTTTACTCAAATTTCCATTGATCTTGGTTAGAATTCAGAGACTAATGATGAAGTATGTCTTTATAAAATAATTTATAATTGTATATGTGTGTTAGTACTTTTAATGGTATTAGTGATCATACATTGGGAAATTAAGATCATCTTTCAGCTTTTTCAGCCTTTGTTTCTTATACCTTCCCCCTCTTTTGTCTGTTATGTATCCCTGTGGACTTTTCCCCATTCCTTAATTCATCCACTAAAATGATCAGCATACAGATGACACTGAAAGCATAATCACATGTTAGTTACCTTACTGAGAAGTTTGGTAGATGGGAAGGTGAGTTCAGAACACCTTCAACTGTTGGCAGACTCAGGAAGACAGCATTGGTTTACATTTGGTTCACATTTGGAAGACTTTCTTAACAACCAGCACGGCTAGAAACTTAATACTTAGTGGGAGCTTGAATTCTGATAAAGCTGAATGAGTTGTGTAAATGTATCCACTATATGCCTAGTATATGACTCACCTTTACTAGAGAAGAGAATTTTCAGACTAGGGTGTTTGGAAACATACTAACTGTAGGATTTTAAGAAGCTTGTGATGGGTTAGACAATGATTCCTTCTCTTACTGTAAATTTCAATAGCTAAGTTACTACTTTAGTGTCCATTGTTTTTGTAAAAATGATCTATGAATTGTCACCTTAAAACTGAGTGTCCTTAATACTCTAGAAATGATAGGAAGTCTCTGTTTCTAGACATATAAGTAGGTGTGAATGGTTTTGGTTTTTGCTGTGTAGCTGCATCCAAGGCTAACCAAATGTAAGATCTCATCAGGAAAAGAAAGTGTGTGGCATGGTGGGATTGGGGATATTGGGTGAGTTCCTTGAACTATTTTTGGGTATGCTATGTAGGGTCAGCAAATCTATCAAGGTGTTCATTCTGTTACAAGATGACGGTCCCTTCTTCTCTTGTAACTTAGCTCCACCCTGCCTGTACTTAAGCCCTATGAGTTGGGTAACATGGACTGGTCCTGTCCAAAGACGCAAAACCAAATGTAGTCAAGGCTTTGTTAGTGTGTTGTACTTTAGACAGTCTACTGAGAGCTAAACTTGCTTGTGTAGCTGGATCCTCCTTTTCCCTCCATAATTAATTGTGTTCATCTATTTACCTCTCAAGAGAATAGTTAAGGAAAGCACTTAATGAAAACTCCTTGAGTGACACGTGCACACATCCCATTGTTTGTGCATAGAAGAGTGAGAATGAGAAGTTTTAATTCGATGACTTACTC
The DNA here is from genome assembly GCA_007922175.1 of Pelusios castaneus. Classification (NCBI taxonomy): domain Eukaryota; kingdom Metazoa; phylum Chordata; order Testudines; family Pelomedusidae; genus Pelusios; species Pelusios castaneus. The sequence goes on along the minus strand of ML685793.1, from coordinate 3,471,560 downwards.
TTTTGTAATACTTATTAAACTTCTCTTACTGGCTGATACTTTGGGGAAAGGGGAAAAAAGTTACTGTTCTGCCCCTTCTAATTCTTCCTACCTCAGAGCAACTTCCCACCCTCCTCAAACCCAGCAGCCTTTTTTCAAGCCTTAACTATCATAAAGAAGCTAAAAAGGGAAGATCAGCCCAATTAAAAAAAAAAAATCCTTTGAAGTGGCCTCTTAAACAAAGAAATATGTGGCTGTCTGACATTTGTAGAAGGCCAGTTGTACAGGGATATTGTGGATGGTTTTAAGATATGATCTTCTTTTTCTGCTTTTATCCTAACTGACTTGTGTAGTGTTCCTTTGCACATTTTGCTCTCCTACCCTGCTCATATTTATGTTTGGTGAATATATTTTAATGAACAGCTGTGCATTTGTTGAGTCACACCATAATTATCTGATTCTGCCATCGCAGTGAGATGGGCACAAACATGTTTCAAGCTGAGTTGCTGGAAAATTCCATTAATCACATTCTAGTTAGGAGGCTTGGGATGAGGGGAAGGAAGTGAAGTATTATTGTGTATTTATTATAGAGGTTCCCCCCCCCCTTTAGTGGGTAAAGTGATTGCTGTTAACATTATAGACCCTGGGAAAATAAATAGAGGTCCAGCTTACCCTGGCAGGCAAAATCTTGCTAGGTTTATTGATGTGCAAATGAAGTTTAGTTACTTGTGGTAGAGTATTTTAAATAGATAAGGGACCATTGAAAAAGTTCTGTCTGTAATGACAGTTCTTGCAGTAGCATTCCACGAATTCATTTACTAAGTATTCAGTTTGAAATGCTCCAACCTGATAACATCAAAGGTTGAAAATAAGAAACACTTGCACCTTCTAAGTTCCATGCATGTGTGAAAACCCAGAGCTAACAACTAGCGAGACGGTACTTAATTAGGACATTTAGCTATCTGTTCTTCACTAGGCTTGTGTATGTATATGAGCAAGAGGAGGATTGATTTTTAAAATATGATCTCTAAATACTATTTAACTTATTAGTCAGATCTTGGGGGGTGAGGTAGTAAGTTAGAATAACTGATTATAAGAAATGTATATTTCCAAGGTCATCTCATGTACGCCTTATTATGCTTAATTACTCTCCTACACCTTTGATATGATAAACGAGCCAAACCCCGCTACTTTTTAGATTAGGATGAAAGGTCCATCTTTCCTTGTCCATGCTGAAGTTTTCAACATTTTATTTTAAATGATTTAAACTGTTTTAAAAATACATTTTTCCTACTGTAGTTGTATGTTCACCTTGATTCCATCCACACTGTAACATTGGGTCAGGTCCTGAACACTGTACAGTATAGTGTAGTACCCTGCGAGGGTTAAAATACAGATCCATCTTGCAGTGCAGGTGGGGCTGTTTTTAACAGCATGCAAAAATTGTCATGTAGCCTTGGACTTAGGGCTGGAAGCACAAAACTGGTGCACTGTTAAAACATGGGCCTATATTGTGCTATATCATGTTCCTCCTATTATATGATAAAATTATAGAGCAGAGACAAGGCCTTTGGCAGACTCGCTAGCAACCATTCTTCTAAACGGCCTCTAAAACGTCTGAGAGCTCTTAATGGTATGTTTTGATTCGCAAGAACAAAATACTGTTTGATCTTAAGAGGTTTTGTAAAGTTACGAGAACTAGTTGATCAGGAAAATTCTTGCAATCTTTTCTGAAGCAAATCAGTTTCAGGCAGGGCAAGTCATTTCTTGGTAAGGGGGAATGCAGAAGTACCTAATCAGCTACAAAAATTCCTACTTTTGTATTTTTATTTACGGCTGTTTAAACTTAACACTTTTTAAGCATTCAAGTAGTTTTGTGGTCAGAATATCAGCATCTCCATATTCATTCTTAATGTTACTTAGTGGGCATAACACTTTAATTAAAAAAAAAACAAAATTCTATAAGCTAAAGAATGTTACCAAAACAGACAAACTTTCATGTGAAGACTAATAAATACTCCATTCTGCTATTCTGACAAACGATATATTCTCTTCAGTGTCTGAGGAAGTGGGATTTTCTCCCACGAAACCTCATGAGTTAAATAAATTTGTTAGTCTTTAAAAGTGCCACAGGATTCTGTTTGTTTGTTCTGTAATAGACTAACACGGCTACCCCTTTGGAACTTATTTGATAGGGATGTGAGATAAGGTTAGAATTTTTTGTCCTCTTCATCTGTCAGTTTGACATACACTTTAATGTGATTTAAACAATTTTTATAACTAATTTTTGAAAAGTTTACAGACTCAGAGGGTCTGTTTATCCCTGGATGAGAAAATGGTGTAGGGATTTAGAGGTAATATTATACAAGTATAATCCTCAATAAAAATATGTGCTACACACACACAGGTACTACTCAAAGTTAAAATCTGCACTATTTAGCTCTCTCAAATAATCTTTGTGCTTTTGCTATTTCTTACTTTTAAAAAAAAGCTTTTTAAAAACTTAGTATACAAATCTGACTTGATTGGCTTTTGTTTAAAATTGTGCAATTAGCAATGGCCAAACTAAGTTTTCTCTTATAACAAATAAGCCTTCCCTCCTTTCCCTGAAGCTCTGTACTGAGATCTTAAGTAGCAGTGGCCAGGATACTAAAGACACTTGATTGGATGAGAAATGCCTTATTAAGTGAACTCAGCATCTGGCAGTGTTTGCAGGACTGGATTTTACACTGGCTTCTCTAACCAAGTCTTCATTATAAATTAATTTTCTGGTGTTTATAATTTAAAAATACTTCTGATTATGTAAGCATATTGCTATGTGCAGTGGTTTGGAGTGGCTGCAGAAAAATTCAGGATTACCTGAACCACTTTAAAATACACTGAATTTATTTTTAAAAAGGGGAAAGTATTCAAGAAGGAACTCCGTCTTGCAGTAGTAAGGTATGTCCAATGTGACAATTGGCTTAGCAAGCAGGCTGTAGTGCTGCCCCTACCTTAAGAGGCATGTCTAAGCACCAAAGAATCTTCATTTGTATGCCGATATGACACAAAATGTGAAACTCAGTAACAATGTTCCCTCTAAGGTTTGGCGGCTTGTGTGCAAAATTTTGAAGCCGTGTGCAAAACTTTTTCTAATAAAATTTTTGTGCAAACTCACACGACAGAAATTATAGGCATTAATTGAAGTTAAAGTAATTGTAAATAGAATTAATTAATTGTGTTTAATTGAGTTTGAATGAATTTTGAATTGAAATTTAATTTTTAGAAAGATTTTTATTTAAAATTAATTTTTTAAGTTTTTTTTTAAAAAAGGAAGGAAAAAAAGAAGGGAGGAAGGAAGGGAGAGAGAAAAAGAGAGAAGAAAGGAAGGGAGAGAAAAAGGAAGGAAGATAAAAAGAAAGAAGGAAAGAAGAGGAAAGAAGGAAGAGGAAGGAAAGAAGAGAGAAAAAAGGAAAGAAAAAGGAAGACAAAGAAGGAAAAAAGAGAAAGGAAGAGAAAGAGGAAGAAAGAAAAAAGGAAGGCAAAGAAGAGAAAGAGGAAGAAAGAAAAAAGGAAGGCAAAGAGGAGAAAGAAGGAAAGAAAAAAAGAAAGCAAAGGAGAGAAGGAAGGGAGAGAAAGAAGGAAGGAAGAGAAAGGGAGAGAAAGAAGGAAGGAAAAGAAAAGGAAGAAAAAAGAAAAGAAGAAAGGGGAAGGAAAGAAGAGAAGGAAGAGAAAGGAAGGAAGCAAAGAAAAGGAAAGAAAGAAAAGAGAGAAGGAAGAGGAAGGAAGGAAGCAAAGAAAGAGAGAAAAGAGGAAACAGGAAGAGAAAGAGGGAGGAAGGAAGAGGAAAGAAAGAAAAAAGAAGGAAGAGAAGAAAAAGGAAGGAAAGAAGAGAAAAAGGAAAAAGGAAGACAAAAGGAAAAAAGAGAAAGGAAGAGAAAGAGGAAGAAAGAAAAAAGAGAAGGAAGAGAAAGGAAGGAAGGAAGCAAAGAAAGAGAGAAGGAAAGAAGAGGAAACAGGAAGAGAAAGAAGGAGGAAGGAAGAGGAAAGAGAGAAAGAAAGAAAGAAAAAAGAAGGAAGAGAAGAAAAAGGAAGGAAAGAAGAGAGAGGAAAAAAGGAAAGAAAAAGGAAGACAAATAAGGAAAAGAGAAAGAAGCAAGCCAAGGCCGCCGGCGGGAGAGGACCCTACCGCGGCCCTGGGAAGCCGCCGGTGGGGGGGGGAGCAGACCCCAGCCCCGGAGGCTGATCCCGGCCCCGTGCTGGGAGGCCGGGGCCGTGGATTAGCCCGGCCCCAGCCCCGGCCCCGGGAAGGAGGCGGACGGCGGGTGGGAGCCTGGGAGCCCGCTGCTGCCGCAGCCACCCCTCTGGCCCGGCCGCGTGGGGCAGACAGGCAGGCCCGCGCTCCTGAGCTGAGCCTGAGCCTGCCTGTCCCACCCTGGGGGTGGGGAGGGCCAGCCCAGAGGCCGGGCGCAGGCCGGGTGTGCTACGGCAAAGCTGCGGCCCCGGGGGTTGGAGGGAGCAGCGGGGGCTGCCGGGCTGCGCGGGGGGTGCGACGGCCGCTGCGCGGCCGCGTGCCCGCGCAGCTTAGAGGGAACACTGCTCAGTAATATAAATTTTGAATATTACATGAAAATATTTACATTCATGAGCTGTTGAAATATCTGGGAAGCAGCAATAACTTGTGTACTTACAATGAAACATCTTGCTTAATTGATACTTGCTTCATATGCCTGGGGTAGATTGATAAAAATGCACAAAGCCAGGCACAAAGCTTGTGCCTAATTTTTATATGCATTCTGAATGTATCAGTTATGTGTGAATAGAAGTGGTAGTTGGGTATCATGTGGCAATTTGCATGCGTAGAATTGTGCACACAGTTGTTTAAATATTGGGCCCCTCGGGTGATATGAAGTGAGCCAGAGCCCCACTACAGGCTAGTCTTCGAACTTCCTGATCATCTGCTTGGGTCTCTAAAGACTCGCTCAGCGGATAAGGAAGTCGATCCCTGAACACCACACTGGCAACCGGGGTAGTGCTGCATCGAAGGGTTGCTCCTCACTTTGACTCGGCGCAGTGGACGTACTGGGAGTATGGAGGTCAAATGTAGATAAGCAAGTTATTTTAAGTAACTTGCTTATATCTCCGCTCGGTTGCTCTCGAAAAGGGCAGGTAGTGTAGATCTGCCTCAGGTTACTGAAGGAACGTTTTTAAGGAACACGATTTTGTGTGAAAAGAAGGCTCTACAGCAGGGGTTGGCAACCCCTGGCATGCGGAGTGCCCAGGCCCCCCTGCTGGCCCCACCCCCCAGCGGGGTCTGGGTCCACAAGAGCGGAGCCACGTGCGTGCTGTGGCTCCTGACCCCTGCTGGCCTCGCTCCCCCTCTCCCCCGTTGGGGCACGCAGACAGCAGGGAAAGAAGCTGCTGTGTGTGGGGCTCCTGGCCTCAGTCCCTAACTGGGGAGTGTGGCCAGCAGGGGACAGGAGCCCTGTAGGCAGGGCCAGCAGGGAGGAGTCCCTGGCCCTGCCCCCCGGCACCTGTTGAAGATACGGTGGGCAGGGCTGGCATAGGGCCGGCAAAGGTTGCCATCTGCTCTATAGCCTCTTCATTCTTCATCATAATGAGCTATTAGGCCTTGGCCAATAAAACTGAGGTGAACCTAGCTATTTTTTGGATGGAGAATGGTTTTTGGTTTCTGTGAAAGGCATTAAATTGTATGCAGTGACATACAGAAAGGCTTAAAAGGCACAAGTAGAATGTAATGTGTGGTGAGTTTTCAAACAAGCTTGAAAAAAATCCCTTAAAGTTCTCACCTGCGGACTGTCTGTTTTAGTCCTGAGTGAAAAATACCTATGTTGCCCTCTCCATCCCTCCATGTCCCCACTCTCTTTTACAAATTGTACCTATTAATTTAAAGCAGCCATGTAACCTACTATAGAAAATATAGAATAGGAATAGAAAATCATGAATCCACATGCATCAGTTAATAAATGGGGCTTCCCAAATAAATGAGGGCTTTTTGGCTTTCCCCTTGTGGGAGGTGGGGGGAACTGGGCCCCAGCCTGTCTGCAAGACTCAGCCTGGATCTGCTATTCTCCTGGGCCAAGTCTACACTGATGGGAGCATAGACGCTGCTGTCAGTTCAGTCTTTCCAGTTTGATTCAGTGAAGACCCACTCGCTCAATCAATCCAGAAGTCGATGCAGTAAGTCCACCCACTCAAGAAGAGTAGCATTGAGTTGAAGGGAGGATATTTTCCTTTGACTCAGCACATTGGAGACGCTGTGGTAAGTAGGCCTTAGGGAAGTTATTTTATGTAGCTTGTGAATCTCCCTTCAACTGCTGCTGAATTCCGTGGCCAATACAGACCAGGCATTGGAGATTCCTATTAAAGGAGCCCCATTAGCATGATCCGTACCTATCTATCCCCTCCCCATCTGGAGAGCCGTTGGTGCTGCTTGGTCAGTTTTGTTCCTTTTGGAGCCGTCACCTCAAAAAGGAAGGTGTGGGGCAGTGGGGACGGAGACCACCAGGGTGCTCTGCCTCCATTCGAGCCACTTCCCTAGGCAAAATCTCTCCTGAATTAATAGGTTTTTCCGAGGTCTGTATATGATATTTATTTGTTCCCTCACACTGTGTAATTTCTATAATTTGTATGTGAGCTGTGTGTAACAGCAGAGGCAATAAATATATACTAGTTCGACATCAGCCGGGAAAACAACTGAGATTTTATTCCTGTAATTGACTGCTCCATTCAGGGTGGGTAGGTGGGAGCTTTTTAAATAGCTAGAACAGCTATGGAAATTGAAAGATTTTTGTGTGTGACTAACTTTCATTACACTTGCTCTCTGGACATATTTGGATTTGTTTTGGGAGTGTTAGTACTCTTCTCCATGGTCTCTTCACTATTGACAAGCAGAGTTTTGAGGTGTTTGGTTCATACCTGGCAACATCTACATTTTTGGTGGCATCTCAGGCTGATGTTGTCTTTTACTTTTGTTTCTGCTTTGCTGAGATGTTGGCAAGGCCCAAACATAACATTTTTCAGGCCCAGTATGAACTTAACATGCAACCCCTGGTAGTGGGGGTTGCAGCCTGGTCTGCCCTGCCCCTCCCCCCCCCAAGTCTCTGGGTGCAGAAAAGTGTACCCCATCCCATGTGGAGGCCCTAGACCTTGGCACTCTACTCATGGGTGCTTGATGCATATGCAGATGCCAAATGCAGTGAGACTGACTTCCGTACTGTTTCTCAGGTCATGTCTACACTACTGCTTTTCTCATGGTAGTGTAACCCCTCTCAGCATCTTAAGTTAGACTTACAGATTTATTTATCGCATGAGCTTTCGTGGGAGAAAATCCCACTTCGTCAGATTTTCTCCCACGAAAGCTCATGTGATAAATAAATCTGTTAGTCTTTAAAAGTGCCACAGGACTCTGTTGTCTTTCTACAATAGACTAACACGGCTACCCCTTTGGAATTTAAGTTAGATGACAGAATTGCCTGTGTAGACAGTGCTATGTTGGCAGGAGAGCTTCTCCCACTGATGCAGCTACCTCTGCTCCTGGAAATGGTTTTATTATCCTGACTGGAAAGCTCTCTTCTGTTATAGAGTAGCAACATGAGAGCTCTGCATTGGTAAAGCTATGCCCCTGTCAGTTATCTAGTGTAGATGTGGTCTTGATGTAGGTAAGGGGATGAGTATTTCCCAGAGGTAAGATCCCACCTTTGTGATTCTTCTGACTCTGGACTGGCGTATGCTGAAAAATTAGGTTGACCCAGCTTTGTCACTTGGATGTGAAAAATCCACACCACCGATCCATGTAGTTAAGTCAACTTGACCTGCAGTGTGTAGACAGAGCTAGGTCAACAGAAGAGATGCTGCTGCCCCTTCGGGAGGTGGATTGTGTGTGCTGATGTTAGAATCTCTTCTGTCAGTGTGTGTGGTGTCTGCACTGACATACGGCACTGTCTCGGCTGTAGTGTTTCAAGATTAGACTAGAATGTGTTCAGAAACAGCAAAGAACACTATTTCTAGTAAGTTGTGTTGCTGTCAAACCTTTTGTTGGGTTTTAAGAAGACCTGGTTCTCTCTTTATAACTTCATGATTGTAATCACCACTGGAGCTGCAGCACTGATGAATTCTGGGTCCAATTTTTGCTTGGGGTTCTCAGGCCATAAAGTGATATATGGAGAGATCAGTGGAGTTTTCTACAAAGAATAAGATAATGGATGTGTATACTTACAATTGCATCCCCAGGGCAAGCTGAAGGCAGGGGGGAGCATGGAGCCTGGCCTCTGGGCTGGCCTGCTCTGCCCCTCTGGTAGAGCAACTAGCCCAGAGACCGGGCTCTGCCCCCCCCCCCCCCCCCTGAGTCTGCTGCTCTGTCCCCGGGGGGGCAGAGCAGGCCAGCCCAGAGGCTGAGCTCTGCTCTCCCACCCCACCATTGGGCTGGTTTCCCCAACAGGGGCAGGGCAGGCTGGCCTAGAGGCCAGGCTCCATGCTCTGACGCTGCCCCTTGCTTTTGGCTTGCTGGAGGGGTGGGAGGGAGTTGGGGGGTCAGCGTGGTAGTGGGGGCCTGCAGAATTGCAGGGGCTGGGATGGTCAACCCACTCGTGTCCTGGGCTCCCCCCCCCCCTCGGGGAAAGCAGAGCATGGTCCCCTGCTGCTGGCTTGAAGTCGGGTTGTGGCCGCCTGGTCCTGTCATGCAGGTCCCTGACCTGTCAGCCTCCGGTGGACACCCTGACCTGCCAGCCTGACCTGTGCCTGACCTGCCAGCCTCCAGCAGACACCCTGACCTGCCAGCCTCCCGCAGACAGACTCCTCCTGTCTGATGTCTGCATCGGTCCCTTTAAAAAAAAACCCAACAAAAATGCCCTTTAAAATATAATTTTAAAAATTTTGAATTATTCAGATGTTTAAAATTAAATTTTAAATCTGCATCCAGCCCTTTAAAAAAGCTTGTAAAATTAAATTTTAATTAAAAATTAATTTAAATGTAATTTAAATAGGCTGGTGTCCCTTCAGGGTTGTAAAAATTATATTTGTGGCCCTCGAGCCAAAAATGTTGGGAACCACTGCCTTAGACAGTGCTTTATGAACATCAGTGTTTTCTGTTTGTTATCCCTGAGAGAGAACTTGCTGCACATGTGTCCTTTCTGAATCTGTTCTCCCCCAGTTTTGAACTGAAAACTTAACAGAAAGTAAGTCACTGTCCTGGTTTGGAATTGGGTTCCTTTTGGTAATGTGACTCCTATAGACTGGCTTGGGGTCCCAGTTATATTTTTAATATGCTTATAGTTTGCAGGTTTAGTAAATATCTGAATTTGTAAGTAGATTTTTTTTTTGTTTGTTTAAATTTCTCAGTGGTCAACAGCAGCTTTAAATCTAGTTTGTTCCATGAATAATCTGCTTTGTATTTGACTTGGGTCTGATTTCAAGTAATGCTCTAACCCACTATGTGTTTTTACTACCCCCTAGTGGCCGTTGTAGTTGTAGTAATTCTTAGTACAGGAAATGCCTGTTGAAGAACAGACCGTACCCAGATTCATTAATGAAGGTTGGGAAAGGGGAGTGTGTGACTGGCAGTTGGGGTGGGGGAAGTCTTGCAGCATTATCATCTGTACATTTAAGTCTGTCAAAAAGAAAACGTGAAACCCCAGCAAACACGTGTCTATAATACCTCACATCATATCTACCAGTGTTTCTAATAAATACGTCTTTATTTTTAATAATCTAATGCATCTTTCACAGACTGCTTTGTTTGCTCTTTGTTTTTTCCTTTGGTAATGATTTTGCTAGTTGGTTTTACTTTTCTTTTTACTTTCAGTGCCTTTATGTAGACACTGTATTGTCCTATGTGCTAATAGTGCAGTACTTTCTATCTGAATTGTAAGTCTTCCAAGGGAACATTTTTACATTCAAACACTTTCCTTTACATTTAAAAAAAGTAAAACTATCTTTTCCTGCAACTCTAATAAAAATGGAATTTGACTCCAAATTCAATACAAGAATGATCATTTAATGCAGATAATAAACTAATGTAAACAGGCCAAGTTTCACTGGGGTGTTGCCAAATTTAGATTTGACATGCAGTTACTTTTAAAAAACCTGATGTTAATAGACCTTGTTCTCATTTGTTTTAAAAACCTGTTTAGAATTAAAACCCAACCATTTCTATGCTGTTTGCATCTTAAACTTGAAAGTATTTTTGTGTTAGTTTCACACTCAGGCTAGAAACATTAACTAAAACCTGTCCACCAAGTTCCTCTACTGTCCTGTCCTTCCTTAAGTTTAAAATGCACTTCACCATGAGGCTTAGAAATCCTGAATAGCCTTTCAAATAAACTGTTTATAAACTAATTACTCCCCTATTGTCCCCTACAAATATTCAAATCAAAATGTGTGAACTAGCAAAGTGGTGGTTCATCCCATCTCCTGTCCTTGTAGACCCTAGTCTTGCGAACAGCCCTACAATTGTGGGCCCTTTCATCTGTTGCAGAGTTCCATTAACTTCATTATGACAGGCTCCATGGGTAGAAGGGTTCATGGTTCACATTTGGGGCTTGGATTGTAACCTCTTTCAGGTGAGGGTCGTCTTCTCCTATTCAGCATTTAAAATATTGAGGTCACTTTTGGGACTGTATAAAGTAAATGCCTTCATTTCCTAAGCTGAGAGAAAAGAGGCAAGCATATCCGTTCATTAAAACATTAAATTTTTATTTAACTTAGATGTTTATGTAGGCCAGAACATTTTTCCTTTGACCTTATTGCAATATGACTTTATGAACATGCCCAATATTTTAGAGTAATAATGCACCATGTAAGTCTTGTTAACATGATCAGTTTCCCTGCCGGACTTCATTGTACTATTGCAGTATTCTGTTATTTATACATGAGTATTGTAGGTTTTTCTTGAAGAATATTAGTTCGTCTTATGTTCTTTTAAAAAAGACATAGTTTTCCTTGTGTGCAAAAAGTAAATAAACATAAGAATGGCCATAATGGGTCTGATAACTTGTCTATTTTGCTCATTACCCTGGCTCTGACAGGATGTTTCAGAGCGAATGAACAGAACAGGGCAATTCTGCATGATTCATCCACTATCATTCAGGCCCAGCCTCTGGCAGTCAGAGATTTAGGGACACCAGGACTGTGAGGCTGCATTCCTGACCACCTTGGTGATGGACCTATAATCCTTCAGGAACTTTTAAAATCCTTTTTCTCCTTCTTTGCAACATCCTGAGACAAGTTCCACAGGTTGACTGAGTTTTGCAAAGAACAACTTATGTTTTAAACTGCTGCCTCTTATTTTGTGTTTGTGTTAAGGAAGTGTTGCATTTAATAACATTCATGATTTTATAGATCTCAATCATATACCTCTTTAGTAATCTCTTCTGAGATACATAGTTCCAGCCTTTTTAATCTCCCCTCATACGATAGCAGTTCTGTACTCTTAATTATTTTTATCCTTTTCTGCACTTTTTCAATTCTACTGTACTTTTTGAAGATGTGGCAACCAGAGCTACCTACAGTATTCACGGCAGTGATTCTCAACCTTTTTTCCATTGTGACACACCTGACAAATGATGATCCCCTGTGTGACGCACTACAATCTGCAGGTGGTGGTGGCGCTTGGGCTGGGAGTGCTTGGGAGGCTGTGTGCTCTGGAGGATGCAGCACTCTGGGACCTGGGTGAGGGCAGAGTTAAGCCAGTGCAGGCTGGTGCCCTGGCGGTCTGACTCAATGGGGCTGGGTTTATTTTTGTGGGGTTGGTGGTGCCCTCTTTCTCTTCTCCTGCCCCCCTCCCATCCCCCCCCCAGCTCAGGATCTCTGGGTTGCAGCCCCCAAGTCCCTTTACTCATCTGACCTTGACTGTTGCCCGTGTTGTGCAGCAGGAGCAGGCTGTTGAGGCAGCAGGGTGTGGCAAGCGGCAGGATTCTGAAGAAAAAAAACGAGAGTCCTGTGGCACCTTATAGACTAACATTTTCTTCGGCATAAGCTTTCGTGGACTATAACCCACGTTTTCAGATGCAGGATTCCCAAGCTGGCTCCAAGCTGAGCTGCCAATTTTCCGTGACGCACATTTGTGTCCTGACAGAGTGGTTGAGAACCGGTGACTCAAGGTATACCATGGATTAATATAGTGGCATTGTTATGTAGCTCTTTCTTAATGGTTCCTAACACTTTGTTTGGCTTTTTTGGCTGCACATTGGGCAGGTGGTTTTTAGAGAATTATCCGTGATGACTCTCAGGTCTTTCTTGAGTGGTAATAGTTAATTTAAACCTCACCATTTTGCATGTATAGTTAGGATTGTTTTTCAGTGTGCATGATTTTGACCATTCATTCATACTCTTTCCAATCTTTTAACTAGCTACTGATCCATGAGGACACCTTCCGTCTTATCCCACGGCTGCTTAGTTTGCTCAAGAGCCTTTTTGAGGGACTTTGTCAAAGGCTTTCTGAAAGTCCAAGTTGTTTAGATCCATACGCTTGACTCCTTCATAGATTTGTAAGGCATGATTTCTTTGTGAAAGCCATGTTGAAGCTACCCCAACATACCATGTTTCTGGGTCTGATAATTTTGTTGTTTACTAGTTGCACCAGCTTGCCAGGTCCTGAGGTTAGGCTTACTAGCCTATATTTGCCGGGATTGCCCCTGGAACCTTTTTCTAAAAAAAAGGGTTTCCTTTCCTATTCTCAAGTCATCTGGTATAGAGATTGATTTTAAGTGATAGATTACATACCCATGTTCTGAAATTTCACATTTGATTTCCTTCAGAACCTGAGTGAGTATCTGGTCCTGGTGACTTATTAGTGAATGAATAAATGTTAAGTTTCCTATCTAGCCCGCACTTAGTTTGACAAAAATAGAACAAACACATCATGGAAAAAAAAATGGGCTTGAAAGTTTCTATGCAGTTAATGCAGAGGGCCAGCCTTTTCAGCAGAAGCAAACATATGAGGTAGAATATGATAGCATTTTCAGTGACCATAACTCAGATGTGCCTAAATCGGTTTGGCTGCTTGTTTGTGGTAGGTTGATAACATAGCAAATACCAAGACAATAGAGCACTGGCTTACATAGAATCCTTCTGTTGGAGCACAGACAGGGGAGTCAGCTTTCATCCATACTGATTAAAAAAATATAGCTGATTGATCGATTGTGATTCAATTAAAAAAAAAATTACAAATTGTCTGATTCTTGCAGGCAAGCAGTCAGGGCTGTCTCTTCAGTTCTTTGCACTTTTGGACTTAAGAACAATAGTGCATTTGTCAGGTTTATCTCTGCAGCAGGAAACTTTTAATCTAAAATGTCAGTGTCAAAGATGTTGCTGGGAAATCAAAGTTGAGAAGCCAGTCAGCTAGCTGGAGATGGTATTGTGTGGCTGAAGTCCTTATCGGAGGATAAGTTTGAAGTGACAGATCATTTGAACATAAAACAGCACTGAGCTGCTCTGAGGCTACACATCATTTTGGATTGCTGCCATTTCTTTTCCCCTCTCCTTTGCTCCCAACTTTTCCAGCAGACGCATTAGAAAACTGCTCAGCCAGCAGATACTGAAGTGCAGACAGAGGGTTGTATTTCTTTTATAAACATTTGTCTTAATCTCTCTTAAATATTTTTTTTCAATGAATATATTTGTAATTTGTGGACTCTCTCCTTCTCACCCCCCCTTTTAAATTTATTGTTGGCATCTGATTGTGAAGATTTATTAATGAGTTACTTTTCAAGTTTATTTTTAACTAGCTGAATTAACAGGCTAACTGAAGATACTGCAGTCTCTGAGCAAAATGGCAACCAGCAAGGGATCTTGAAATCCCCAAAGTTTTTGGCAGGTTTTCAGATATATAAACACAGTATGTTGACTGGAGCCGGATAACCACACAGAGGGAGAGAATAGATCTCTGCTTTTCTTGTTTACTGGAGTCTAATTTTATTACTTAGAATTTGTTGGGGGCAGGGTAGGGGGAGGGGTGTTGTTTTTTGGAGCAGGGACAAACCTTTATAGAGAACTAACTTTTTTGCCAAGGTTTCTGATGAACTTTTTTGTAGCCTTGTTGATGGGTTACTTCTCAGTCTTTTTTTCTTCCTCTCTACACCTTTCAAAGGGAAAAATCAGCATTTTGTTAAGGTCAGAGGCGCTCTCTCTTGCTCTCTGTCTTGCTTGCCACCATAGGAAATCCAACTTAGTGGTTCACAACTGAATGACACCAGTGAGGTCCACAGGGGGGGATTTCCCAGAAGCCCAAAGGCTGTGCCTAATATGTGCAGACATGGCATAGGATTTAGTTGTAAAATATTCAGTTTTTTTTTTTGTTTTTGTCTTTTTGGTGACTGCCTTAAATGTTCACAGCACTTCACAGGGCATCAAGGCAAAATATGCTTTGAGGCTTTCAGGAGAAGGAAGGAATGCTGTAGGAAGAGTTGCAAAGAAGCAGAGCCTAGGTGCTTGATATCTGCTTTCTCTGTGAGATAGCTCCATTATGAAATGTGGACTTGAGGGCTATATGATTGAATCTTTTGTTTGGCTTTATAATGGAAAAAGCCTGTTTCTAAATAAGTGCATCGAAAGAGGCTTACACAAATAGGTGCCCTCAAACACATCCCTGAATGTTGGTCACTCAGCAGTCGTTTTTATAGAATCCCAACTGTGTCCAGAATATTTGAGCACTATTGGAAAGCAATGATGCCTAGTGGATGGTACCCTGGAGAGGGATTGGGATCTGGTTCTGTTCCTGGTTCTGACACTGGCCTATTAAATGAACTCTGAGCGAGTCTCTTCATTTCTCAGTGTGTTGTCTCCATCTGTGAAATGTGATCTTGATACTTGTATCTCAGAGTACGTTAAAGGGGGGCTGTTATTAAAGTTGCTTTATTGCTTATTAGATCAACTGGTTCTTCTGGCCTCCTTTTCAGGCTCATCTGAAAATCAGTGTTTCAAAACAGCATGATGATTTGGGGATGAAAATTGATGAGATGATTTTTTTTCCAAAGATGATCCATTCACAGGAAATTGTCATTAATATTTCTTAAACTCTGTCTAGCTCCAAAAGGGTAGCTGTATAGTCTAGTTCAGCAAAACAAACAAGGAGTCCTGTGGCACTTTTAAGGACTGACAAATTTATTTATCGCATAAGCCTTCATAGGAGAAAATCCCTCTCTGTTACTTAGTTGGTTTTAAAGCATAAACAATGAGTGTGTATCCACAGTCTTGGGTATCAGTAAGAAACATCATACAGGCCAACTCTTACTGAGAAGAACAAAAGCTGGAAATGTTCTGTTTATCTTTCTAGTTTTCAAGAAACTGCCAAACTAGTCATAGGTGGGTGTTTTTTTGAAGGGGATAAAATAACTTGCTGTCTTCCTATTGTTCCCTTTTCCTTTTGTATCTTAATATTTCTTCAGGCTCTCTTGCTGGTCTAAAAAAATGCCATTTATATTATTTTTAGTGTATTATCCTGCTCTTTCCTCAATGTTCCTTCTATTTCTCATTTTGTTTATCTCCCATTTAATGTTCTCAGTGTTTTATTACTTTCTCCCTCTGTTTCCATGACTGTCTGGCAGCATTCTTGGTCTGGGTCAGAGAGCATGTCCTACTCCAACTCCCAAATAGAGTGCGAATCTGAGTTCTCTCCCAACCATGTACCAAAAATAGCCTCCTGGGTTGCATAACCAACAGACACCATGCGGTGGAGCAGTATCACTAGAATCAGCTTTTGGTATTTTTCAGTTTGGGCATTTGAACCTTTGGTCTCCTGAAGGAGGCTTGTGGAAATGCCCATGATCAGGATCTCCTCGCTGATCTCCCATCCTCCTGCCTGCAGCAGGGAAACTGCACACATGCTGTAGCCCACTGCTCTCCATCTCGGTCCCTAGGCAGTGGCTCCCTTCTACAGCCAGTAGGATGGGAGATTAGTACTCCCCTTCTTCTAGCTTCAGCAGGGACTCCAGGGCGTACTGACCTAAGCAGAGCTCTCTGGTAGGCTCCCTGCTGCAACCAGGGTGAAGGGAGCACTGATTTCCCATCACCTTGGCTGCAGCAAGGAGCCTGCATCCGTTTTGTAGCCCTGTGGCAACATGTTCCACCTAGGTCCTTGATCATGGTTCCCCTTCTGCAGCCAGAGGGAGGGGAGCAGCAGGTGACTTTGAAAGACCCGTCATAAGTTGAGAACTCCTGCTTTTATAGCAAGTAGCCTGGTCCTTGAATTATTGTATACCTGCAGTACAATACCAAATACTATTTCTGTGACTCCTCATGTAAGAATTACTGTGGGAGCTGCTGGAGGAAAGTGTGTATGTTAATGTGCAAGTTTTTTTGGTTGTCTTCACGAAAAAAACCCGAAGAAAAACCAGACTTGCGGGCTGAGTTTAGTATATTGGCCAATGTTATGAGTTTACCAACTGAGCTGTTCAGAGTTTTTCGTTTTTTTTTTTTTTTTTTTTTTTTAAAAAGCTCATCAGAAAAAATCCAACTGCTTAAAGTACTTACTTTCAATTTTTGCTCTTTCTGCAGATTTACAATGATAGATGGAATTATGATTGTAACCACGCTGCTGTTGCTGCTGCTGGCTTTCCCCTCACCAAGTTTGGAAGGTAATTAATGAGAATTACAGTGATTTAGTGCAATGGCTATTTGTTGGTTCCTGAAGAACCAGCTCAAATCCAGACTTAACTGAGTCTGGTCCTAACATAGTGCAGTTTTCTAACTTATCACATTAAAAGCTGACACATTCTTCTTAGGTGTGTGGTTTATTTAATTTTAACTTCAACAAAAGTATAATGAGCTGTTGGGCAAGGGAAGAGTTAAGTCTGTAATGAGCTCTCCCTTTTTTCTGGAAATTGCTGCTGTACTGTTCCTAAGAGGCAGGGACTGTATGCGGACATGATGTGAGAGGCATAGCTAGCCTCTGGGATGCTGCGGGTTATGTTTAGAGATGCATGTTGGGGAGAAGAGTAGGTCATACACCCTGACTCCTTTTTCATCAGCCTATATAAACTGAACATTTATACAGGTGAACAACTTTCTTTTTGTCTTAAACTGAAATGCTGAGGAAAACTTGTTCCATAAAATTTTAAAAGAAGCATGCTTGGAGTGTTTTTCTCTTTGTGATGGAGTTGCAGGTGGGTTAGAATGTGAAGAAAATTAGTCGTGCATTTTTCTTCTTCTCCCCATCACTTGTTTTTTTCTTTGTCTGGATTTTGCTCTCTATGTATTGGATAACTACTAGGATAATATATTGCTTTTCTATTCCTGACTTACACTAGTAGTAACAGTAGTCTTGTTTTTTTTGTGTTCAGATGTAAACCAATATGGAGGGATGTTCAGCAGCAAGAATTGCATCTTGTTTTGTATCTGTTTGTTCACACATCTCTGATCTTGCAGAGGCCAGGCAGAACTACTTGGGCTGGGTAGGAAGGCAGTCAGTGCTCTGCTACAAAAGCTTGTTTTAATCATGTTCAGCCTCTCATATTTTGGAGGACATTACAATTCTTGTGGCACCCAATTGGTAAAGGGAGATGTTATTTCAAGCTGCTGGTGGAAACTGGAGTTTATGCAACAGAAGCATTGAAATGTTTGGTGAGTGGGCTGGTCAGCTGCTGAGGTGGTCCTGGAAAATACATCCTTCCCTGCAGTATGACTGCCTATTTAGAGTTCCTGCTTTAGGGAAAGTTGCTATCAGCATGGAGGAAGGGTCAGAATTCATGAACTAATCAACAGGATGCTGTGTTAGCTTCCACATGGCTTACCCAGATACGGCTGCATAAATACACAGACCTCCAAGGTCTGCCTCTACCCTGTCCCCAGCACATTTCTGGACAAAACTTTGCACCCAGTTTTGTTTTGGACAAATGATTTTGTTGCCTATGGCCTACCCCTAGCTGAAATTGAGTAAATTTGAAAATGGGAAAAGTTGGGGTTTTTTTTGTTCTTAAAGCTAGCAGAGCCTTGTCTCTTTTCCTGTAAAAATTCACTTTAAAGTCATTCTTTACTGTTTGCATTTCCTGATCACCATTTTGATGGGAGCTGGGGACAAGGCGCTGGCATACAAACTGTGGATGCCCTCTGATAACCTGGAATTCTCATATTTTTGCAGTGGCTCTTAGTAATGGGAGGAACATCTGTTCCATGTTAATATTCAGTAGAATGAAATAGAAGCTACCCCTTAACCCAGCAAGTTTGTCTGTTCTGTGTCTGCTGCAGGCTTTACATCAGACAGCTCTGAGTATGGATCCCAAATTTTCTGTTGCTGCTCCAGTTCTAAAGTTTGCCCTCCATGCTTCCAGTTTCCCATCAGTCTCCATTATGGAGACCTGGGCCAGCAGGGCACTACCCCAGTTGATCGGGTCATCCTATAGTACTGTTGACTTCTCACTGGACATAGTGCATAGATAGCACCCACTCAAATTCCTCCATAAAAGTCAGTGAGTTGCCTGAGCTGCCGTTCTCGTTTTCCAGTTCTCTCAAGCCACTTAATCCAGTTCCTGTGTTGGTCACCAGCATGGCAAAGTTGCTACCTTTTTCACTATTTACTGGTATGCATGGTCATTCCTGGTACTCTTTTGAAAGTCCACAATATTTTTTTGGACTTGCACCAGAGACTTAACAAAATCTGGATGTGCTCCTATGACTGTGAAGCAGCGAGCTTTGCAAAAGGCTTGTTCTGTTCAGTCTCCGTTGCAAACATAGACTCTCCAATGATGGGTTTTGTGGGGCAGTGGTAAGAAGTCAGTAGAAGGGTAAACAGTGACTTGCTGAGCTGCTGCTGTATGCCAAGTGGGGTTATTTCCATTTTCCCTTGGGTCGATCAGAGACTCCTGTGATAAATAGGGACCAAGGAAACTGACTATGAGATAGTGAGATGTTTTTGACACCAGTCAAATGGGGCTGTGTGGCCCCTACAGAGCAAGAGGGCTGGAACCCTGGGGCATGTCTTGACTCAGGCATGGATCCTGCAGGGTCCTGGAACACTGAATCTCATCTTCGGGTTAACATGATTTGTGTGTAGAAGGAAGCAGGGTTTAAGCTTGAGTTCTTCCTCGAGCAGCCACTCACGTACATTCTAGAGTAGGTGTACACGTGCCGCAGTGCACGGTCCCTCTGGAAAGCTTTTTGCCCTTAGTTTATCCCCTACAGGGTCAGCAGCCAACGCCCCCTGGAGTCCTGCGCTTCAGCCATGGTATATACGTGGCGCTGGCCCTACCCCCTCTTCAGTTTTTTCTTTCTGCCTCAGTGACAGTCCTGGAACTGCGTTTCTCTTGCTTTGGCAACTGCCTATCCAGTCTTTGTTCTTGTTAGATTTAGTGTTTAGTCTTAGTGGTGCTATTAGTATTAGTAGCTGTTAGAGTTTAGTAAGGTAGAGAACTTCACCGGATCCTGATTGGACTGCATGGCCAGTTTCGAACTGAGGCCATGCCAGGGCTTAAGCCCTGTGCGGCCTGCGGGAAGGCCTTCCTGGTCAGTGATCCCCACGAGAAGTGCCTGGGCAAGGGACACTGCAAATAAGAGTCGGATCTGTCGGTCATTTAAACCCAGAACTCGGAAAGAGTGGGAGAGCAGGCTCTGGGTGATACTCCCCGAGGCAGCCCTTAGACTGGCATCAGAGCCATCCCGCCCACTGCCGGCACGGGGCACTTCGGCACAGCGTGCTGAGTTGGCACCAGACATACCATGGCGCTGTTCCACACAGGTGCTGAAGAAAAAGCTGTGGACGGCCCGGGACCAGGCCCCGGCACTGAAGCCAACAGAGAGATGGAGATGGGAACAGCCATGTCTGTCAGGAGAATCCCTGTCGCCAAACAATACGGCCCAGGACCCGCCACGTACCCCTGGCAGGATAATGACTCATCCAGTGCCGGCTCCCTCCACGCCAGAAGCGTTCGAAGTGGCGAGGGCTCTCCTATTGCTCCCCACGCTATCACCAACACCGAGACTGGCATTGCGGCGAGGGCTCTCCTGTCGCTCCCCCACATCTTAAGGCGGCCCCCACAACTGAGAGCCCCGGCAGCAGCCCCTGCCACTCCCCCGGAGACAGGAGGATCAGTCGACCTCCCTAGGGGTGAGGTCTGTCCCTGGCACTGATTGTCACTGGCAGTGAGAAGCTCCCTTTCGACGGGCTCTCTGGCACTGCCCTTTCGATGGTCCTGACACCGAGCAGGGGGTCCGTGTCTCCCCAGGGCTCCGAGATTTCCTTGCGGCGAGACAAAGGTCCTCAGGGCTTGTCCTATGCAGAGGCCCCCGCCTGCCACTGAAGGTGTATTTCATTGTCCTCGTCACAGGGATCGTGGGCTCGAAGTGAAAGGAGGACTCGTTTGTCATCCAATCACCCAACGTTGAAACGACTCTGCGACCACCCAGCACTGTCCAGCAGTCCCGACCACTTAGTCTCTGAGGAGGGGCAACGGGCCCATTGGCACCAGAAACGACAGGACCCTTCCTCCCTCACACTGAGATCACCCTTGTCATCTGAAGATGAACCACCAGCAAAGGGGAGGGGCCGCTCTCCTCGCCGGCACCGTCCTGAACCCATGTCATCACCTGCACCGGGGGCCTGGGACCTACCCCAGTTGGCCATGGTCCCGTCCCACCAATTCCAAGATTGGTCGGGCCAAAGGGCACAGTGGGACCCGTGAGCCTCTCCTCTGGCCAGACCCAGCCGTCTCCCTCGCAAGGGGAGCCGCTACCTCGAGTGGGTTTAGCACCCCTTCAGGACCCCGATTCCAAGGAGACTCAGATCCGGGGGGTGGGGCCCTCGGGCACATCCAGCGACAGCCTCCTGCTTGGCTCCTTTTCCTTCCCCAATGAGGCAGTGGTCCACTCCAGCCTCTCCATTGGAGGATATCAGGGCCCACCAAGACCTCCTGCGGAGGATGGTGGTTAACGTGGGCCTCCCAGTAGAGGAATTCAGGGACTACGACCCCCTTTTTAATGTGGGTGATGCCACAGCCACTACCAGGGTGGTCCTCCATGTCCATGAGGGCATCCTTAAAATTGCCCGAGCCTGGTGGAGACGGGTGGGAGTGAGGCAGGGGTCTGCCAAGGTTACAGAAAAGAAGTACCATGTCCTGACGGGCTTTCGGAACCAGTGGGCCATGACCACCTCGGACCACTGGGTCCTAGATGCAATTTTTGAGGGATACTCCCTGCAATTCAGGGCCAAACTTTGGGAGAGAGGGCCACCTCCCGAGCTGCTGGCCAGAGACCCCTCTCACAAACGCCTTCTGCGCCAGGAAGTAGAGTCAGACTCGGAGTGGTGGAGAAAGTCCCCATCCAGGACAGAGGTTGAGGTTTTCTATTCCAGATACTTTCTAATTCCAAAGACAAAGGAGGTCTAAGGCCCTTTCTGATCTCTGCCTCCTAAACAGATTTCTCAGAAAAAAAGTTCCGGATGGTCTGCCTCGCGCAGATAATCCCCTCATTGGACCCTGGGGACTAGTTTGCTGCCCTTGACTTCAAAGATGCTTACTTCCACATAGTGATCCTCCCAGCCCACAGAAAGTACCTCCAGTTTGTGACAGGCCGGGAGCATTACCAGTTCACCGCCCTACCCTTCGGTCTCTCCCTCGCCCATGAGAGTATTCACAAAGTGCATGGTGGCAGTCGCAGCATGCTTATGAAAATGGAGGGGTACAAATCTTCCCACACTTTGACGATTGGCTCATCAGGGGCAAGTCCCGCAGTCAGGTCCAAGCTAGTGTCGTCCAAATGTGCATCTTGTGTGACATACTGGGGCTCTTGCTAAACCTGGAAAAATTGAAGCTGAGCCCCTCCCAAAAAAGAGTTTATCAGGGCAACCCTGGACTCTATCTCAGCATGGGCATCCCTGCCGGCCTCCCGATTCCGGACTATATTTCACATCATTTTGGCCCTACGCCGTTCGCCCACAATGGCGAGATGCTGCCTATGGCTCTTAGGGCATATGGCGGCCTCCACTTGCATGATAAGAATGGCCTGTCTCCAGATGAGACCCCCTTCAAGGCTGGCTGGCAGAGACGTTCCACCCAGTAGTGCACCTGCTGGATCAGATGGTCATGGAGAACTCAGGGTTTGGCAGGATCCAGACTTTGCCTTGAAGGGGGTCCCCTTTGAAACCACAAACCCAACACTAATCCTGATAACGGATGCCTTGGACCTTGGCCTCAGCTCCGGCCTCAATAAACAAGGAAGATGGGGAAAAGAAGAGAGGGCCCTTCACGTCAACGTCAGAGAGCTAAGAGCGGTGCGCCGTGCATGCAAAGTCTTCCTCAGCCTGATCCGAGACAAAATAGCATAACTGCTCATAGACAACACCGCTGCGATGTTCTATATCAGTAGTGGGGAGGAGCTCGCTCCTCTAGTCTCTGCAAAGAAGCAACCAGGCCCTGGAGGCTGGCTGTGAGACACAATTTCTACATAGTAGCATCTCACCTTCCTGGGGCAGGGAACAAGCAAGCCGACAAACTCAGCAGACAGTGCCTCCCACAGCATGAGTGGTCACTCCACCCGGAGTTGGTACCCTCCTTCTTCCAGAGGTGAGGTTTTTCTCAAGTGGACCTGTTTACCAGCTGTGAAAACCGGAAGTGCTGCCTCTTCTACTCCCTGAGGGGAATGGAGTAGGGCTCAATCTCGGACACCTTCCTGATCAGTTGGTTAGGCCCCTTCTGTATGCCTTCCCACCAACTCCCTTGAGCCCTGGAGTGCTGCTAAACATAAAGAGGGGCAGGGTGGATGTAATCTTGATTGCTCCAGCGTGGCCCCATCAACTCTGTTTCAGCCTCCTGTGTGACCTCCCTGTGGGAGCTTCTGAGCCAGAGGGACCTTCTAGCCCAGGATAGCGGGTGCCCCCTGCACCCAGACCTGAAGCCCCTGCACTTGACAGCCTGGAGGCTGCACGGTTAAGCGTGGAGGAGAGAGCCTGCTCAATGGAGGTCCAGCAGGTCCTAATGGGCAGCAGAAAGCCATCCACGCAGAACGCATACAAAGCAAAATGGAAGGGGTTCTCAGAGTAGTCTGCGGCCCAGGGCCTCACCCCATGGTCTGTGGTCATCAAGGACATTTTTGGAGTACCTTCTCCATCTAAAGACTCAGGGCCTGGCCCTAGCTTTGCTCAAGGTACACCTGGCAGCCATCTCAGCCTTCTGCTCTATGTTCGGGGGGGATCACCCCCTTTGTGCAGCCGATGTCAACTAGGTTCCTGAAGGGTATAGAAAAGTTATACCCAGAGGTACTCGAGCCTGTTCCTCAATGAGACCCGAACTTAGTTCTCAGGGGCATCACATTACCCCCTCCTAACCTTATCATGGAAGGTTGCCTTCCTGGTGGCCATCACTTTGACCAGGCGGGTATTTGAGCTGAGGGCTCTGGCATCAGAACCCCCATACACAGTCTTCTACAAGGACAAGGTTCAGCTAAGACCTCACCCAGCCTTCCTTCCAAAGGTCATGTCACCTTTGTGCCTGAATAGGACATTTTCCTCCTGGTCTTCTTCCCAAAGCCTCACCTGTCAGAGGATCAGAGAAGGTGGCACATTCTGGATGTCAGAAGGGCCCCCACTTTCTATATAGAGAGGACAAGGCCATTCCGGAAATTGTTTCAATGCTTCATCGCCGTAGCGGAGCGGTCGAAGGGACAGCCGGTCTCATCACAACGCATTTCAGCCTGGATATCGAGTTGCATCTGTGCCTTCTATAGCAGTGATGGGGTGCCTGTGCCCAGATCTCTCAGAGCACATTACACCATTGTTCAGCAAGCGAGGGATGATGCTGCTGTTTATTTCTTTGCTGGCCTGTTGAGAGTCCTATATCCTTCGTGTTGTTAGGTTAACACTTTTCATCCCCGTAGACATTTCAACAGCTCCATTATGGCTCAGAATCTTATTATAAACCTCATCAATGCTTTTTAAATCCAGTGTCTGGTCCCACTGTTGTCCTGTTGAAGTAAATGAACCTGCTCTGCAGTGGTGTTAGTCTCAGCCTCTAGTGTCAAGACTACAAATATATCCACCCCGGTGGTGGCGGTGGCGGCGGTTTCTCCTTGAGCTCAAGTGTTGAGTTCTGTGGATTTGACAGTTGATTTTATTTGGTGCATCTGAGGTTAGCTGATGATCATACTGTCTATGTACAGTATGCAGTCATGGATTCATTAGTGTCCTACTACTCAACGATGGACAGGTGAAATGAAATGCACAGGTGGGGGTTTTTCTTGTTTTCCCTTCTTGTGAAGAAAGACCATCCTAGAGCACTTGTTTTAAAGACGGTTTCTTAAAAATCTGCTCATACTGAGTTCAAGGTTATGAAGAAAATTAGTTTTTCTGCCATTTCGCACTCATTCTCTAACCGTTTTTCATTTCAGCAGCATGTATGAGGTGTTTTCCTCTCCTCCCTCTTTTTGGGATGTCACACGTTCCCATTTGCTTTGATCTCTGAAGTGAAATGTCACTGCTGGGCATGCTTGGAATGGCAGAATGCTTGGAAGCAATCCCTGGAAGGAAATACAGTTAGAAATTTAGTAGTGTTTAAAGCTACTATTCAAAAGTAGTTGATTGCTGTTGCGAAGTTGTATCTCTTTAGGACTGACACACACTGTAAATAGAGGAGTGGAAGGAAATGAGAGATTTTTCTAGTTAGTGTTAAAATGAATTGCTTTTAGATCCAGTTCCTGTAATGATTTTTGCTGCTAATCCACTGACCGTGTACCATTGTGACGCTTCCTAGAAGTTGAAAGGCACCTTTTCAGCGTGAGGAAGCTTTTTTCCTGTGCCTGCCATGGGTCACCAATCACTAGCTACAAGCAGCACAAGTGGTCCACACTCAGCCTACGCAGGCTCCACTGTTCCTCCACAGGCTAGGGATAGGCACATACCAACCTCCCCCACAGTGTCTGCCTGCAGTATCCAGTCCTTGATTCACTGGATGCACTCTGAATTCTCAGCTCCTCTATTTCCAAAGGAACAGTTCACCATAGCTTACTAGTTACACCATAGTGCACAGCGCTGCTTAACATGAAACACGTAGATTCTTTTATAGACCAAATAAGACTAGTATAAGATTACCTAACAGAGATTCAAATAACAGCCAGAAATACTGGAAATAATACTACACAGGCAAATTATAACACACATCCTAGTGACTAGACTTAACTAACATGATACTTTGCTGTCTAATGAAGTTATCTTTACCCAAAATTCTTCTCCCAAGCATTTAACAGCCTGGCTGGCTATGATCAATTTGCTCTGCTCATGAAGCAAACACTATTAGCTTATCTTCCTAGGTGAAGGATCCAGAGTGAGTCTCTATCTACAGTTGAAGTCCAAAAAGCCATTGTCATCAATTGGAAACAAGATAACCCCTATCCTGTTGCTTGTATTTTCTGTCCAGCGTGTCCCCTTGAAACTTCACAATCACTTCATTAGCACTGTGCTCAGACAGGCTTTCATTTTAAAGTTACAGTACTCAATTACAGTAGACTTATTTAAAAAAGTCTGCTGCTGGAAGAAAGAAGTCTGTCAGCTTCTGGTGTCTGGCCCCAACTCACAGACCTGGAAACATGATTTTCTATGTGTCTGTATATACGTGTGTAGACTTACATGAATCTTGTGTTGAATATGTCGACTGCTGTGACACAAGCTTTCAATAGAGATTTTGCATGATTCTTTTGGTGAACTAATACGTTCCAGACAAAGGGTTCCCTGTAGCCCGTGTGCACCCTGTACCCTCTGCCAGTTGTCACCCAGGAACCTTTGGGAGTCAACCGTCTCTCTAGTTTAGCCAGTTTGTCCAAGGCCAATTTAGGGATTAAGAAATTTATCCTCATTTGCCAGTAAGAGGAATTTGCCTAGTGGCTATCCTAGCAGTTCCTGGATACAGAGATTTTTAAAAAGAGAACTCTCACATAAACCCAGAAACATACATAACGGGCATTTCTAGTAGTAGGGTATATGTGTGTTACGTGCTTTCCAAAAATAAACATAAAAGACTTAGCATGAGCCTCAAAAAGCTTTCAGTCTGAAAGATAGAAATTGGGTATAACCTATGAAGTAAAATTGCCAGTCTAGTAATAGTTCCCATGAAATAATGTGGTAACATAATGAGTGTTTCAGGGTGGCTGTCTTTAGCTTATCCTAAATACTCAAAAACTAGCTGTAACCAGCTAATTGGCATCCTTTAGGCCAGTGGTTCTCAATCTTTTTCAGGTCCCGACATACTTGGTCATATATTGTGACCTTGCAAGACACACCAGCCCACCCCTCCAGGCCGACTCCAGCCATCTCCCTGGCTCTCTGTGACACACTTACCACTGCATTGACAACACAGTAATGTGTCCCGACACAATGGTTGAGTTTCTTTGGGATGAATTTAAATTCAGAGGGACAGTTGCCTTGTGAAAGAGTTCACAAAAATGTCCCATTGAATAAAGAGAGTACTTTGACTAAACTTTCTAATAGATTAAAAGAATAGGAACATCTTTTTACTGGAAGAAAGACTTGAGTATCCTGATCTTGTTCCAGATGAATAGGTTGTTAATTCACACTAATAAGAGTTGTCCCTTGTAAACCACTGAATTTTGCAAGCTTAGTATATAAGTGACCAACCTAAAACACATTAATTAAATTTGACAATTGTTGTCTAGGTCTAATTTTTAATAATATGTAATGAACTGAGTGTGTGTATAAAAAGTTATAAATTGCACTCAAGTCTGAACTCATGGTAGGTCTTTGCTAGAATATTTTTAAATGTGGCAAGTCAGAAATTTTGGGGGCACTATCAAGTGCATGGAGTGAAAAGTGTTGCTGTGAGATTTGTTCTTGGTGGGTTTTTTAAAATGTAATCCATAACAGTGTGCGAGTGTACTGGGGTAAAGTCAGCTGAGCAGTGGAGGTACTTTAACTTTGGCTTCTTGCCTAATTGCTACATGTAGTTTGTTCTGAGTTGTTTCTAGCTGTGTGAAGGTGCTGTTTATACTTCTGAATATTTGAGGTGGTGCACCAATGAATTCTGACTGGCTTCCAGGGCTCTTGCTATGCCGGCCCTGGTCTTTTCTGTAGCTGAGCAGTGCCTGGGTGGAATGTCCACTGTGCACTAGGGCTGCCACCCATAACTTTCGGAGGGGAGAGTTCCTGAAGTACCAAGCAACTTCATGTCTTTTCTTTTATACATGGCATACATAGAGAGGGAGAGGGTGGGGGGGGGGGGGGAACAGATGGGGCAAAGGTTTCAGACCTCAGGCTAACATTCTGTTAAGCTATAAAATACTGAAGTTTTTAGAAAACTTTCTGGCCTACTGGAGGATTTGTTGATACTTGATCTTGTCTGAATCTGGGAAATTGTTCCCTGATAACTTTTGATTCTGTTTTCAGTTTTCTAAAAAACGTTTTTCCTGTCTTCATCTCCTGTGTCCTCAGATCAAAATGTTACCAGTGAAATTGAATGCTCATGATACTCTTCTCCACGCCACATCACGAGAAAGTGCCAGACTTTGGATTTACTGGAAGCTTAAAAATAAGAATTTGGGAGTTCACACTTCTCAGTTCCTGGAATCTGATCTGCTCTGTTTGTATAGGTCTTCTCAATCCTTGCTGGGCTTGTTGGAGTGTACTATCCTAAATTCTCAAACTACCAGCCAGCTGGTGTCCAGTAGGCCAGTGGTTTTCAAACTATGGGTCGGGACCCAGTACTGGGCCCCCTGTTGCTCCGCTGAAAGACTGGAATACATTGCTGAAAGATATAGTTGTTGAGTTGTGAGCATAAATTATTTTTTTTTTTTCAACTGGGTCCTGAGGGAAAAAAGTTTGAAAACCAATTCTATAGGCATCTCTGTACAAATGAGTTTCTTTAGGGCAAAGTTGAATTCAGAGGGATAGTGGCCTTGTGAAAGAGATCACTAAGAATGTTCTGTGGAATAAAGAGCAGAGCACCTTGGCTAAACTTTGAAATAGATTAAAGAAGATGGAGTGTCTCAGCCGGTGTCCAGCTCATGTAGGAATAGTGGGATGCACTGTTCTTCAGTTTGCAATAGCTGCTTGTGCTGCAGTATCAATGCATGTTTGTTGTCTGAGCAAAATTAAAAGCTTGAGGCTGCAGGAGCAGTGGAGGAGTGTTGGTAGGTCGCTATACATTCACCTGGTGTATCTCACTAGCCCACCTACCAGTTGAGGGCCCTACAAGGTATGCAAGAGTAAAACCTGGATATAAGGCCCATTAGCATTTTGAGAAACTTTTTGTTTCTCCAGGCTTGAGTACTGTAGCTTTTCCATGAGGGAAAAAGGTGGCTCTTTTTTTAAGAAATAAATTCTTGCATGAAAATCCTGCAGAAAACACAGACTAGTCTGGTTTTGATACAAATTATGTATACATGATACCAGTGTGTCAGCACTGAATAAATCAAGATATCAAGAAGATTTGAAGCACTTGGATAAATGTGACCAGATCAGAGGGAATTCCTGGAGATCTACAGAGTGGCTATTTCTTTTATTGCTTGTTAATTGAAATGACTGGTGCTACAACCTGTCAACTTCCTAGTCAGCTTTTTCCTGGCAGGACACTGTAAAACAGTGACATCAGAAGTCGGGCATTTTTATGTGTCTGCTCTGGGCTGAAGAGACTGTAATTAAAGAAATACACATGAGGACTGAAGTGCCCTGCTGGTGATGGGCATGCTTCCCAGGAGTACAGGTATATGGTTTCTGCTCTTCTCAGTTAGTCAGATTACAGCAAGAAGGCAGCTAGTGTGAGAGATGAATGTTTGGTTTTGGCCGAGTAGACTTATCAGAAGCCAAGATGAGGTTAAGGGATCAAGTTTCACAATACTTACTAGATATATTCCAGGTGATACAGACTCCAGAAAACCGCTTAATATCGTCTCTTTATTAAAGTGCCACCCATAACTATTATATGTTTGAGAGGGTAATATTGTCTTGTAAGAAGGTGTGCCTTTGTTTGTATATATTTGAGGGCAGTGTACAAGCAGCTGTCTGATGTGAGGAGTCTAAATTTGAAGTAGTTAAATCTTAATTTGCTTTTAGTTCTCCTAGAGCCCTGCATGTATACAAACATGTGGATCCGCATCTGATCTGCATCCACCAGAAATGTTCTGCGGATATCTGCATTACATCCTCTGATGTGGATATAATGCATATATCCATGGATTTGCAGGGCTCTAGCCCTTCACAAATACAAATATGTGGATCTGTATCTGCAAGAAATAGTCCGTGGATATCTGCAGATTTGCGGGGCTTTACCTCCTCCCCCCCAAAATCTGAGGGTTCCTTGTTCTCGGTGGGCAGACTGGTACAACAAAGTTATGTGGTCAGTGGGAGCATCTGTCTTCTGCTAAGAAACTTATTTTGTGGTGTGTGTATATAGAAAAATGGCAAAGAATATAAATATGAGATGGATTAATTTAAATGGATGTAATAGTGGGCAGTAGCGTAAAAACTATACTCTCTCCCTAACCTTCCAGAATTATGGTTATTTCCTTAGTTTTCCCTGCCAAGCATGAAGTATTCCATGGATTACGCCACACTCCGGCACCATCATTACATGATTACAAACAGGCTTGGTGCTGCTTTCACAAGGGTAGCAAGTCAATAATTTCTTTTTCTAGTATAGTGACTCTGAGGACTTTGTTGGAAGAATTTTTCTTCAATTGTTGCTTCTCTCCTTCCCAATAACTTCCTGTGCTATTATTTGTGGTGGTGGTGGTGCTTTGAGGGTTTGCTTTGGTTTTTTTGTGTTTAACTACCTAGTCTTGAGTAATTCCCCTCCCCACTCCACCCCCATTGGATGGCCACTGTCTGAAATGAGTAGGTACAGCGTTCCAGCACAACAGCATTTTGAAGGCAATTCTACACTGGAAAGTGACTCTAACACATGTCCTGCAAATCCTGTGGATGTCTGCAGGCCATTTTTTGTGGGTTGGCTGTGGATCTCAAAGGTGGGGAAGCAGCTGTCTGCAGCTCATAGCCTTTGAGGCTGCTTCTATGCCTTTGAGTTCCAGGGGTGGGAGTTGGCTGCAGATCAGCTGTTTGGTGTCCCTCCCTTCTCCCCTTCTGCTGATCAGTAGGGGTTGGGTGCCTCAGAACAGCTGACTGGGGTCCTTGGCTGCCGGTCTGGTGAGGATACAGATGGATGTAAAAGACAGACTGCGGCTCACGAGATGGATATGGATCCAGATTTTGGGATTTGCACAGGGCTTGATCTGTAAGGATGAGTTTGTGGGTCTCCATGTTTGGAATAATGAGAATTTTGAATATGTACAGATTTTTCTCTACCATTTGAAGTAAGTGATGGGGATGGGTTTTTTTTGTTTTTTTTTTGTTTTTAAGTCAGAGGGCAAGCAGAACAAGGAGGCATGGTTGGATGTGCTTTTAATGTTCCCATCTTTGCCACCTCTCTCACTTCTTTCTTTTTGTACATTGATCATTCAAGGTCCAAATCTGAAAGCTTCTAAGTTGTGACTTTAAGCTATGTATGTACCCCCTGCAGGCTGTGCAAAACATGTATTTGAGTATTAAAATGGACATTTTGTGTGCACAAATGGAGTGCTTTGAAGTGGAAAAGCTTAATTATGAGCAACTAGTTTGTATCTGCATCTTACTAAATTGGTTCGTTAGCATCCTCAGGTCCCACTCTGTCCCCAGCATGAAACGATATTCAAGTGAGTTAGTGTCTATTGAATTAAATAAGTTATCTTCTGCATGTAATTGAAATGAAGAAAGAGCACATAATGATGTTCCCCTCAATTCTCCCTCTCTGCAGATGATGAGCTGAAGCTGAATATGGTCCACTACGAGTGTGTATGTGAAGGCATGTCCTGTGGGAATGGAGATCGCTGCCAGGGCCAGCAGTGCTTTGCCTCCCTGAGCATAAATGATGGCACTAAAGTTTACCAGAAAGGCTGCTTCCAAGTCTACGAACAGGGGAAAATGACATGTAAAACACCTCCATCTCTTGACCAAGCTGTCGAATGCTGTCAGGGGTATTTGTGTAACATGAATATCACAGCACAGTTGCCTACTAAAGGTGAAAGGTTAATTTTTAAAAATAGTTTCTTTATAATAAGAAAAGGTCTTCATCTCTAGTCTGGCATTTGCCTGTTTTTGTTTTTGTTTTTATTTTTGCCTAGTATGAGCTAAGATTTGGACGTGACGAGGCTTTTGCAGATTGAACCAGTGGGGAATGAGAATGGGCGTTGCTGGTGTCAGCAAGTGGCATGATCAAAGTGTCACTGATTGTGCACTGGAGTCCCAGTATTCTCTAGCAAACTGTGAATTAAAACTCTGGGTTATTGCTTTTAATAAAGCTCTTTGAAACCAGCTCTGATTCTGAATTTCAAAAACTGGAATGGATTTTACCACGGATAGGATGGTCATAAAAGATTTGTGAATTGTGGCAATGTCACTGGAGGCAGTGGGCTGAGTGTAAATGTATATGAACTAGCTTTGACTATCTGATATTTCCATTCAGTTGACTACAAATGAAAATGTTAGCATAAATTTTATTGTCTTTAAACTGCTATCTGTGGGAGTTGTTAACCACCTTTCTTTTTTCCTGTTTTCTTACCAAGGGCAAACCCTCCAGGGAGAAACTGCGGGTTACAGCATGGAAATGCTAGTCATTTTTATATTGGCTCCTGTGATGGTGCTGATAGTATTTTCAGCCATAGCTGTACTGATTATCCGAAAAATACAGCAAAACCATATGGAAAGGCTTAATGCTAGGGATGCAGAATATGGCACTATTGAGGGACTCATTGCATCAAATGTTGGAGACAGTACATTGGCAGTAAGTAATCTCTTCATATGTGGTAGGAATCGCCTAACCTCTGTCTCAATTTCTCTGTGTGTCACTTGTACATTAGAAACTCTTGATGTGCACCACTGTCTGTGTGTGGGGGGGTATTTTTGTTTTGTTTTTTGGGGGGGTTGGACGGGAAGGGATAGAAAGGTGAGGCTTCTATATCAGGAAAAGTTGTTTGTGTGAATAGCAATATTGGTATAAAAGCACTTTGGCTGGTACAGCTTATTTCACTCAGCGAACTGGTAATAACACACTCTTATAATGTGCATCTATACCAGGAGGATCCACTGGTGTTGCTATACCAGCAGACCGTTCTAGTGTAGATGTGGTGTGGCAGGAGAGTAACTCGGATTGCTTTATCAGGGTGTTTGTGCCTTTTAAGCATCACATGAAAAGGGAAAATATGCCTTTGTCTCTGCAATGTCTAAAGGTTTTGAAAGGTGGTTGGGTGGGGATGTTTTTGGTGGCTCCACAGTCATAGGGATTTCACATCTTGTTTGCTATATTTTTGCTGAAGAATTCCTGGAGAACTAATGAGATTTTTGGCCCAAGAAGAGGCTGAAACCTGCGTAAGTTGGAAGGGAGGTTGGGGTTTTTTTTTGTTGGTTTTGTTTTGTTTAAGTAGGCTATTTGTAACTCTGCTTTTCTATTTATTTTTGTCGACATTTATTCAGTGTCCTCTTAGAAAGTTCTAAGTGTGGAATTTTAGTTTTGTTTTTGTTTTATTTTGGTTTAAATATTCAAGGAACCCCAACAACTTAAAGCCAGGGAGAGTACCCACAACTGGGAAGACAAGATTTGAATGCCTGAAACTTCCAAGATAAATAAGAGAAGAAAAATAATCATTGGTTCAGATTTAAAAAGAGCAACAAAAATCTTACACACTTTTCAGTATATATCACAAGAAAGCAAAAAAGAAAAAATGAATTTTCCCTCAGTGTTTCCATTGTAATCTTAATGGAAACAGTAACTTGAGAGAGGAAATGTGAGCTGAAGAACATGGAGACATTAATATGCTAAAATGTACTTTGATGTACTATTTCCTTTTGTTTTGGGAGACCGACTTGGTTAAACTTTTCTCTTCTGGGCTGACAGAAAAGGGGCACTTGGCTTTTGCAGGTGGTGGGAAATAGTTGGTGGTTGTATGCTTCTTATTTTTAAAGGTGTCCCCATCACCAAGAAAGAGAGCTGTGTTGACTGCTTCAAGAAATTATGTACTACTTCTCCTTGCTTGAAAGTTGGTGGATGCAGTGCAGGCCTATTTGTGAGGGCTTATTAAAGCAAAGCTGCTTGGGAACTATCAAGTGTGGGAAATCCCAACTTGGAGAGCTGTGACGTGGTCCTTGTTTTTAAACAAATTGAGATATAAAGTGAGATGCTTCTAAAAAATGTTTTTCTGGATTGGTGTTGGGTTTGTGGACTCAGGGACCTGACTTGGGGGCAAACTGTTTTTTATCATAAGATGTTACATTTGGCCAGGGGCCAGCAACTGTAAAGATAAGAGCCATTGAAAAAAAATGAGATAACCAAGTGTTTTGAGAGCCGTAATGGGTGTAGCTTCCTGGCGGGGGGAGCTGGGCCAGGACATGTGCTGCAGGGTCCTCTGGTGGGGGCGGGGGAGTCTGGCATGGCCGAGTGGTGGTGGTGGTGGCGGGGAGCCCAGAGCCTGGAGCAGGCTCCCTGCAGGGTTCCCCAGTGGCTGGAGGGGCCTGGAGCCACAGGTTGCAGTCCTCTTTGCTTAAGTAAACATTTTCCTAGGTTTATGAGGTGACGACCAAGTGGCATCACCAGGAGCGTATATTGCTTGGGAGTAGGAATAGGGTAAACCCTGAAGAGCCAGATCTGCCTCTGTTTGCTGTCAGGCACCCTGGCCTTGTCTCTACCCAGAAAACAAGTAGGAATAGGTAGCAAAAATCTGGAGGACATTCTAACACAGGAGAGAATCAGGGTTATGCCTCAGAATGGCTCAGTGTTAACATAGAGGAAGATGGGAGACTCCCAGTGGATGGGGGAGCAGGTCATATAGACATTGTTGAGAGGAGCAGCTAAACTTGCCGTCTACCCTCGAGCTTGAAATTTTCCAGGCAAATTTACAAAGGTTGCTTTGCTGTAGAACAAGTGTGGTACAAGCAGTGGCAATAGAAGCTTCTCCGTAATGTTTTTCTTCAGTTCTTTCCTTTAAGAACCACATCTAGAGGTCACTCTCCATAACTGTCCCCTCTGACTTCAAGTCCCTACCAGAGTCATTCTCCTTGCCCCTTGGAAATGTTCAAGTAAGGGCAGGCCAAGAGGCATGTCTAATCAGCCAGCAATAAGAGCACCTCATTCCTTTTTAAAAGAAAGCCTTGATGTAAAATTACTTAGAAAAGCTACTTCCGACTGAAATGTTGCTTGGTGTTTAGTGCCCTCGGAATGAAACTTTATGTATGCAGTGCATCTAATGTGACACTTCTGAGTTTTGGTAACGTAAAAAATTGGTAGCTCCTTGTCACTTATAAGTGTTCATCTCAATTATAATTCTTTGTTTTCATGTTGCAGGTTTAAGTACTCAGAGGAGAAAAATCTTGGGTTTTGTAATACATCAGAGTTGTTTACAGTTAGTATTAGTTCTCACAGTTTCTCAAGCAGTAAGTTTCCTGAATGAAGAAAGCTCTGTGCTTCTTCAAATCTTGTTTTTAAAGTCCTTGCTCCAGATAGCATTTTGCTTCATTCCAGAAAAAGCAGGGGGAAAACGTTAGTTCAGATTTGGAATAAAGAGCAGTGTTTTGTTTTACAAACAATCTTGTCATTCTCAAATTATCTTGCTTCTGAGCATACTTTTAAAAAACCTTGCTGGAAGAAATGAAGCTTCAGAGATTTCTGATTGAAACCTGAATGCACAGTTTGTTCTGATAGTTCATTAAAAAACCAAATAAAGAAAAAACACCCCAAGGATTATAATTCTTCATTCTTTGCTCTCCCTTCCAAGAAAAAGAGAAGTTCAATAGTGTTGACGGTTCCACTTGATCGTGTTTTGAACTAGTTTTAGAATATTAAAATAAACAGTTGGGTGGCGTTTTTAACAATATAATAGGATTTTAATATTCTGTTAATCTTCTTTATTCATGAGATTTGAGTTTACAATTTAAACTTTTATCACCTCCTACTGGTTTTAGTACCAAGAAATTAGATGTTAAGATAATGATGATTTTGTCACTGAAATTATTGGCAAGATTGTGTCTCGTTCTCTCTAAAAGTTAGCACAGGTACCATTCTCTATAAGTGTGACTGCACTTTCCATCCGAGAGCTGAACCAGGAGTTACTCTCCCTGCAAATTGTTCACTCTAGATGGAGTGGGCTTGATGTGCCACTGTGCTTGGGGAGAGAGTCTCGCTCCCATTCTCTCAGCTGCTACCCCTCCCCACCACTGCTCAGGCACACTGGAGGAGGAAGCCAAAAAGATGTAGGGAGGGTTAAGAGACGCAGGAAATAAGGACAAGGTCAGGAGCTGGAGTGAGAGATAGGAGCGTGTGGGAGTAGAAAGCAAGGGGGTGGGGAAAATGGTAGGGGCTGTGGAGAAAAGGGAGGAACATGAGCAGAAAATAAGCACAGAAGGTGGTATAAAGTCCAGAAAGCTCTATATATACTAGAAAGACAAAAGAGTCTTGTGGCACTTTTAAAGACTAACAGATTTATTAATCGCATTATGCGATTAATAAATCTGTTAGTC